>QJNY01000491.1:0-60653 GCA_004155945.1 Monosporascus sp. mg162 | reverse complement strand
CAAAAAAAAAAAAAAAAAAAAAAAAAAAAAGAAAATAAGACTTACCTAGTACCTAGTTAAATAAAAAGATTACCCAGATTCTGAAAATACCTAAAAACACACAAAAAAACTTACGAACGCCTAACGCTTTCTGAAAAACCTTTATCAGTAACGCCGGAAGCGCCAAAGTTAAAAATACTTTAGTTTATATTACCCAGAGGTAGCTAATTAGCAAATAAGAAGGTTTGCGCTAACGCAACCTCAGCTTTTAACAGCTGTTACTTTCGCTTTAAACGTTCGAATTCTTTTATCGCTTCCGTACTCTGAATATCCCGACGTAACATCTCGACCCCGCGCTAACGCAGAACCTTGCGCAGTTTTTAAAGGTGATCGATTTTATTAGCGGCGGAACGAAAGGCCTTTCGCTCTTAATTTTCTTCTCGTTCTAATCGTTCTTCCTTATCCAAAAGCCGTTAATGTTCAGAAACGGAAGGACTAAATAAATTACAAAAACTACTATGCTTAATACAGTAAAAGCATTTCCCAGAATTAAGGTATACCTTATAAACTTTCCGTTCGAATTTGTAACGAAAATAGGAAATATTAAAAAATATAACAAGATTAAAAAGGTCGATTCGTTTTAATAAAATTAAAGCGTTGTTACGTTTGCGAAATATCTGTTTTTTTAATACGACCTAATGTGGCGGTTAAAGAATAGAAAATACTATGTAAAAAGAAAAGAGACTTACTAAACAAATGCAATAAATAAATTAATCTTTAAAGGCAAAAATCTAAAAAAAAGAAAGATCGTATTATAATCAAAAGAACTTAGCATAAAAAAACGGCCGGAAGATATGGAAGATACTCCCGCTATAGGTCTTAGGTTACGTAACTGACTTAAAGGTCTTAAAGGGTTTAGCGCTTTAAGCCCCTTAAGCCTATAAAAGCGGCTTAAAGGGCTTAACGAGCTCAAAGATTTAAGCCGCTTAAGCAACTTAAGCTAAAATTAATATATATACGCTTATTATTTCCTATAGCCTAAATAGCACCAGCTTGCAATTATAATTTGGTTACCCAGATCTACATCTGCTATTACCAGACGTAACTATCGCTTTATTACTTAAATTCCCACGATACCACTGCTAACATAAACCGTACGACTAGGTTTAATATTTGGTTAAGCTCATAGCCGTTATATCGTAGCGCTAATCTATTTATATCAGATATAAGGGACATTAGATGTGTTGTATTAATTTGCTAGTTACGTACGCTCTTACAACAAGTCCTAATCTTTAAAGTAACTTAGCCACGGATCATATATCTTCCGATCAAAGGGAGTCTTTCCGTATATAGAGTGCTGCCGCACTCCATGCTAGCTGATACACCCCTTTAACGCCTCGACGCAGTTACGGCGTTAACTGTTATACTTTATTGTCAGCTAGCAGGGGGTGCGCTAGCACCTATATACCATAAGATTCCCTTTAATCGGAACATATATGTTCCGTGACTAGATTACTTCAAAGATTAGTACGCGTTACGAGAGTGCACGCAACTAGCCAATTAATATAACACATCTAATATCGCTTATATCTAACAATTAAAAGTCTTATTCGCTTAACTCGCGTTATTTATCAATTAATTAACTGTTGCTAAAACGATATAAGCTATACATCAGTAGCAATTGTCAGATATAGGGGACATCAGATGTGTTATATTAATTGGCTAGTTGTGTACACTCTTACAACGCGTACTGATCTTTGAAGTAGTTTAGCTACGAAATATATATGTTCCGATTAAAGGGAATCTTATCGTATATAAATACTAGCGCACTCTCTGCTAGTTAACATGCCCTCTCAACGCCTCGACGCAGTTACGGCGTTAACCGCTACACTTTATCACTTCCTAAAGCTGCAACGTTTAATTCCACCTCTCCTCCGGCGATTAAATCCTAATCAGCCAATTCCTTTTTTAAAATCATTCGCAAAATGTTCCTCCGCCGATCGAAAGCTTCCGTCATATCTATTAATCTTAACTGCTTTTTAAAATGCCTAAAAGGTTTTCGTAACAGGGCTTTTATTAATCCATTAGCTAATATATTGCCTGTAAGCGTATAATTCATTTAAATTACATCCCTTTTTACGGCTTTTTGCAACCAGTAATTATATATATCTATATACCGCAGCTTTATCTATAATAGAGCGACGTCGGCGTTAATAAGCCGTATAATTTATCGATTATCGTACCAGATATTTAACGGTCCAGCATCTAAAGTAACTTTTAATTCTTTAATTAGTCGAAAACTAAATAAAACCTTTTTTGCAACCTACGTAAAAAATAACAACTTCACTTTTATTATAAAAAGATCACTATATCTTACTTATTTGCTTGCTATTCTATCACTTTTTAAATAACCTTATAACGTAAATTTAAAAAGTTTTCGATAAATCGTATTATCTGCAAGAAAAGCGTCGCTTTAAGTATTTAACGAATTTTTACCTCCGAACTGTAATGTTAATATTTTGGTCCCGATCAAATACAATATAATTCGATCGGCAGCTTTATAATAAACGTCGTTAAAGTTTAGGTTAAATCGGACAAATCGGCATACCGTAAATGTTATATTAGGTCGCGTATTAACTGCTACATATAAAATAAACTGATTTTTTTTGGTATTTATTAACAAACCCTAAATAAGCCAAATTAAGATTCGGCAGTAACTCAACGCCCGTTATTAACGTATCTAAAAAGTTATTCAAACTTTTTTTTAGAACTAAGTTAACCAGCTTATTTATAAAGTTAAACTAAAAAAGCCAGATTTTTCTTTCAGCTTTATTTTTAATTCTTCGATCCTTAAAAACTATTATAAATCTTTACCCCTATAAAGATATATCGTTCCGTATCTGCTAAATCACTTGATCGACAAGGTCTTAATCTTTCTTACAATACGCCGTAACGATATGGTCTATAAAAAAAAAGAAAAAGGAAATTTAAGTACCCCTTAACGAATGAAACAATAACGTTTATAAAAAATGGAATTACATCCTAAATTTTTAAATATTCTAATATATTCCTTTTACTAAAGCAGTAATAATTTCCTTAATCTATATAATACCTTTTTAATTAGGAAAATCTTACCACAATACGAGTATTCTAAAAATATCTTTATATATATTTTATAAAGTATTTAGGCGTTAACGAAAACGTTAACAGCGTTATACTGCTTTAATTTTAAGTCTAATTTAGCCGTAATAACGATTAAAGTTTTAAATAGCCTTTTAAGTAAAGCAAATACGTAACGTACTACATAAGTGAGCTGCATACACAAGTGAGCTGCACACTTTTTTCAGCCATTCCAGCTACTCATCTTCAATCGTCCATTATTTAACACCAACATTATGGAACACCTTATAAAAAAAGCGAGAATGAACTTAGCCATTCAGGCTAAAAAAGCGACCCGAAACTTAGTTATAAAAAGCTTAGTTCTATCTATGAAGTTCCATTTTCCACCTTGAAGACGCGATATAACGGTCGACGCCCCCGAGCCGATATTGACCCTCTTATACGAAGATTGACGGCGACCGAAGAAAAATCGATTGTCGACGGAATCTTTGACTTAGATACGCAAGTATTTCCTGTCTGGCTTTAGCACGTTAAAAATATGGCCAATATACTGCTTACCTAACGCGCTGCAGGACGCGTTGGAGTTAAATAGGCGTCGAACTTTGTTAGACGGCAACAACAACTCCGGACGCGGTTAAACCGGAAGATCGATTATCAACGGGTTCTATCCGAAAATCCAGAAACGTTTCGTAAATAGTTCGAGCTTATTCGAGCTACTATCGCAAAATACGGCATCGTAAAAAAGGATATCTACAACTTCGACAAGACTGGATTCTTAATAAGGCTTCTCACAGCAACGGGCATAGTAATTACCAATGTCGAAAAACGTAAAAAACCTAGACAAACGTAATAAGGAAATAAAAAATAGGTTACAGTTATTGAAATAGTGCAGGGTGCCGGGCCAGGTACATAGTTTAACTGATTAATTAGTCATCTCCACATGCTAGGAGCTCTTTTCGCCGGGCGCAACCCCGAGCCATCATTTCCACTTATGCATTTACCATCATTCTACAGTCTGGTTCAACATTACTAATACAGTCTGCATTATTTTTAATATCTCTTAATCCTAAAGTTCAATTGTAATACTATCTTCAAAAATGCTTTAATTAGAACTAAGTCTCCCCGTCTCAATTTATATAGCTACCAAGGAAAAGCTACTAGCTTTTGTTAGCTACCGACGGACCTCGATCTCCGATTAACAAGTTGGAAAGAACGGAATAGACTAAATTCTAATCAAAAGCATTTCGATACGACTACAACTATAACTACGACTATGGCTACGATTACGATAACTTAAGCGGCATACAATTGACGACCGCGATTATAACAATGACGCAATCCTTTATACTATTAATAAAGAAGCTGTTAAATTAAGGCCTTACAACGAAAACAGCTTTATTCGGAAAACGGTAAAAGAATATAAGCGCGTACGACAACCGGTTTTAAAGGATAAACTAATCACCCAAATTTTAAATTAATTACGCAATTTAGGATACTATACGCATTAATAAAAGTATTACATAGCAAAACAAAATATAAAATTTGATTAATAAGAGCTAAAAAAGCTAAAACTACATCGCTGGCAACGTAACTATTAAGATTTGAACTAATCAAAACAACTAGAGCTGCGATAAGAACCTGGTCGCGTAAAAAAGCAGCTAAATAATACGAACGAGGCTATTAATATAAATCCTACTTACTGTATTCGTTCATTTTTTGAAGAAAGAGAGAGAGAGTAGAAAAGGATTTCATCGAATAACTTTACCATCTTGCAAATTCCATCAAATCTAATTAGAAAACTTGGAATCTCGGACTCGGTTTGCCCTAGACGCGTCGTCGCATCGTGCGTATAGCAATAGCGCAACCGGTTTCTGAGGAATGCCCAATGGTAGTGAATAAAGGAACCGCTGGACTGTTCTAGAGCCGTTACCACTTTAACGCGGGTATGAGCATAACCGTAGCGAGCCCGACGCTTTTCCGCGTCGAGGAAGCTAATGGCGAAGTAAAAAGGGTAATAATTAACTTAAAAAGATAATTAATTAATTTGATTATTTCGGAAAAGGTGGCGGAAGTTATGGTTATAATTAATAAGATTATAAAGGCGGTAAACGTATTAAATACGAACCGACCGAATAATAATAATGAAGCGCCTATAACCGTAGGAAATTTGAAGCAAATTATCGATACGATTAGGAGAATTATCGAAAATTGTATTATACGCGCGTGAGTAGCGACAAATACGAAATTGTAGATTACCGTAGTTACCGCGAATACGTATAATAGTAATAATAATAGCGCGTAAAAATTGCGGCTGATAGTTTTAGCTTGTTATAATAAGGAAATTATAATAAAAATAAAAGATTTTAATCCGGATATTATGTTACGTACGGCGATAAAAATAATATAAGTAATTAATAGGGTAATAAGGTACGATAAAGTAATAGTAACGCGTCGTTTACTTAGTAAAAACGTAGTATTAACTTTTATAAAAACCGTATTAAAGTATAAATCGGATATAATTAAATAAACGTTATATTCGAATAAAAAGTATAATAAAATAACTGCGAATATATTATCGTAATTAAAAATATACTTTATAACCTATTATATAATGTTTACGCTATACGAGAGCAGTTATTATAAAAATTATAATAATTTAATACGTTAAATATCGAAAAGATTTGTTTTTTATTGCCTAAAAAAAACGTAAAATACGTAATATTAATAATTAGGATAAGCGATATTGACGCGGCGAAACGGCTTTATAATAACGAAATAATTTAGAAAACCTAAATATTTAATTGTAAGTTTTTTTCGAAAAAGATAATAATTAAGTAATATTTTAGGTATTATAAATATAGGTATATTACGTAATATTACGAAAGGTAAACGCGGTACGGTTATAATGGAAAAATAACGTATAAATAAGGCGAAAAAGAGTGTCCGGCAGAAACGGACGAATCGTTAATTAAGTGTAAAAATTACGGAATATAATACGTTATATAATACCGTAATTATTTAACGGTTATAATATAACGGAAATAAGTTAGTAAAACGTATATTTTATACTTTAAATAATTTAAAGTACGTAATATTAACGTTAACAGTACATTATCGATGTTAAAGTTTACTGCCGACGGGTAAATTATAATAGCTGTTTGTAAAAGAGAAATAATTAATTTACCGATAATAATTAATTACGTTGTTACATCGGCGAAAAAGGGCAAATTTCCATTAAGTAACAAGGCGTAAAGTATGGAAATACCGGATATAAGTAATTATTTTACACCGGCCGTAAATTAATTTAATAGCGGAAATAGTAATAATTAAATTGTAAAAATTAGCAAACCTTTAACCGATTTATAAAATTAAAAGTTTTTTATTGCAATACGGCAGGTTTAAAAATTAACGTAACGTTAAGGTTAAGTAACCGGGACCAATACGATATAGGAACGATATAAAAACTTTATATTAAAAAAAAGAAAAAGTTTATTACTTAAAATTATGCCCGTATATCTTTATATATAACGAAAAAGGAAAAACGGCGTTATATATTTATAAACGTTTCGTTCTCGAAGTATATTAAACGTAAGTCGGTTTTGACTAGGCGGCGGCAATATTCGACATTATAAACGGACCTTTAACGGTATAATTTGTTTACACCGAACCGGAAATTAGCGAACGTAAAAATAACTTTTTTAATTTTTTTTTACAGAAATAAAACCGCGGAATAATAACGTTGTTATCGGAAACTTTAATCTGGAATATTTATTATACGATAAGTACGGTAAAAAGTTGAAATATAATAACGAACTTTTTAAGTTAGCGATATAGTAATAATTTACCTTTATACCGAAATTCGGAACGGTAATTAAAGTTAAATATAGGCAAAAGATTTTTACAATTAATTTAATATACATAAGTACGTAATTAAGAGTAAAGTAAAAAGCTTTATTTTTATAAGATAATTTTAATTATAGATCGTAATTAATAAAGGTTTTCGACGGAGCGGAAACGTTACGGAACCGGCCCGTTCCGGCAGGGTGGAACTGGTTAATATTAGATAAAAACTTGGTATAAATCGAAATTAGGAAATTAAGGTATTTAAATAATTTTGTTAGCTCGAAGAAAATAAACGAATATATAAACGAGTTGGTAAAGTAGTTATATAATATCGCAAACGCTGCGGCTCTTTAAGAAAAACCTCGAGTTTTAAAGGAATATTATAATAATTCTTAGAGGTAAATAGCGGTAGAAAAGTAATTAAAACGGCGTACCGTAGTTTTAAAGTAATACCGTTGCTAAGGTCCTGGAAGATTTATTAAAACGCCTATAAATTATAAAAGAAAATGATAGCCGTTGTATAAACGTATAATTAGCATTACGTTCTAATAAATGTATTATGCGATAATTGCAAATTATGAAGGCTAAAACGGAAAGTAAAGTTTATTAATTTCGTTCCCGAATAATTAAATACGTTACTAACATTAAAGAAGAACGTTAACGAGGCGTTAACGGTACGATTATATACGGACAAAGTAGAAGTATTAACGGTTAAATTTTTCCCAGTAATAAAATAAACTTTTCAGATATTTTGGAAGAATAAAATTATAAAGGCCTAACGTATACTAGGGCGTTTCCGGTATGTAGGAACGTCGATTTAATTAAAATAAAGGGCGTAATTAAGGATATTAGATTATAAAAGGTTCCGGAAAAGGATTTGTTATTTTTCGAAATTTTTAAAATTTTGTAAAAACCTTTTATATCGTATTTTAAACGTTTTATCGGAATAGTCGTTCGTATTCGGGTATATGCCGAAGCGTTTCCGTAACGTTATAATAACGGTATTACTTAATACTAGAAAATCGCCGAAAAAAAATAACAGAAATATATAATCTAATACCTTTATTTAACATTATAAGTAAAATAATCGAAAAGTAGATATGTAACTGTATCGCCAAAGCGGCGAAAAAGTATTATTTTTTTCGGGAAAAGTTAAACAGAAATTTATAAATCGACCGAATTAGCGGTAAAAATAATAATCGAAGTAATATATACAACTTGGCGTAACGGCGGTATAACGTCGTTATTATAGCTGGATATTATTAAAGCCTTTAATACGGTTAATTATACCCGGTTATTAAATACTTTATATAAAAAAAGGTTTTTATTATAAGTAATTAAATAAGTAAGAAATTTCGTTATAAATAAAATGGTACGGTTACGGTTTAATAACGAAACGATTAAATAAGGGTATTTCAGTTTTCAGGTACCTTAAAAATTACCTTTATCGCCGGTCCTTTTCTTACTATATATAGCAACCTTATACAAAACCTTAAAAAGATAAGGTTTGCTGGTAGTCGGGTTCGCCGATAACACGAATTTGCTTATAAGTAACCGTAACGTTACCGATAATGTTACGTTATTAAAACGTATTTACGCTACTTGCGAACGATAAGCCTTGAAGTGTGGTATAAAATTTACCGTATAAAAAAGCGAATTTATTTATTTTATACGAAATTAATAGGTATTACCATAACATGTTCGTATTGGAAAAGCTAAAGTAATACCAGTAAAATCGATAAAGTTTTTAAATATTTAGTTAAATGAAAAGTTACGGTAATAACGTTATTTAAAGGAAATTAGACAAATATTCGAAAAGTAAAATTTCGGGTCCGTAAGGTTGACTGTAATAACGTAAAATTATAATTACGTTGAAATAAAAAGAATATATATTAAAATAATTAAAAACGTTATAACTTACGAGGTTTTAACGTAATATATATTTAAAAACGATAAAAAGGAAAAAAGATTAACCCGTTACTTAACTGCTATTTAATCGTAATATTTCGGTACGGTAATAAAAACGTATACAGTTATATTTAATTATTTATTAAAACCGGAAATAAGTTAGTTTTTATTGAATTTATATTTAAACGTGAGCTTTACGTAATTCGAAGTGAAATTAACATATAGTAGCATAAAAAGGAAGATATGTAACGTTATTAAAGCGATATAAACGTAAATTACCCGATAGAATTCCCAAAAAAGAAAAAACCGAAAAGATTATTTTCGGCGCGTATCGATAAAATAGCGTTACCGGAACGACGGAAAGCGAAAACCGTATAAACGAAGCAATAAATAAGGACCGGGCCATCGAAAAACGGTTTAGATAAAAAAAGAAAAAAGAAAAAAAAATAGAAAGTTGTATAAAAGAAAATACGGAAACGGAACGGCGTAACCGTTTCGTTACCGGCAGAACGTAGTAAAATATCGGAAAATCGATAAAAATAAAGCCTTTTTATTATAATTAAAAAAATAGGGAATTTTTTCTTTTAAATACGTACGGAAATTATCGGTTTAAAAGCTTTTTTTATTTTAATACTGCATTTCAGAAATAGTTACGGCCCGGAATATTTACGGAAATAATACGAAAATAACATATTATTTTATCGTTTATTATTATTTATTAACGAACGAAAAACAAACGTTAAAAACGCGTATAATTCCGAAATAATTACGTATATGTATCGATTATAATAAGCCCTTATAAAACTCTGCGACGGTTAAAATAAGAACCCGGTAATTCTTTCGCTTAAAAAAGTTAAAAATATATACTTTTATATTCAATATTACGAAAAGCGAAGAAACGTACTGTAAATAGTACGAAAAAAACGAATTAACTTTATAATAAAAAAGGTAAATAAAATATTTTACGTTTTAATAAAGTTAATTAAAAAAAGTTTAAATTATACGAAAAGTTAAAAAAGAACGGTATTGGCACGCGTTAATAATAACTCCGAAATAATTTTATTTAAGGTTTAAAATTCGGTTTTAACAAATTAATTGAAAATGCGTTAAACGGGCGGACGTAACGGAACCGATACGGTAAAGCCGCGTAATTAACGGAATATAAATTTTTTTTTTAATTTTTGTCGTTACCGTTGGTATTGTCGTCGGCGCGGATACGTGCCGTAACCGTACGTAATTTGATAACGATTTCGGCTTAAAACAGTTAACTTATATACGGTATTAATATAACAGTACCGTAATGGAAATTTATTACGTTAATAATAAACTGTTCGATGGTAATAACGATATACGTTAATAACGCGATAATTATAAGGTTAAAAGGTATAACGAACGTAATCGGAGTATTAACGGAAATAAGCGCAAGTATAAATACGGCAAAACCGTTAAAAGGTATAAATATAACTGCAGTAAAGAAGCGCGTTCTGGAAACGAACGGAAAACGCGTAAAACCGCGTTACCCGTAATTTCGAACTCGATACGGGTTTAGTACGTTAACGGGGCGTTACCAGAGCAGGATAACGAATTTATATCTTTATTACCGTTTTCGAAGTCGGCGGCCGCCTCGAACGCCGTTATAACAGTACGGATATCGGCGTCCTCAGGTAATTGCGGAATATTAACAATAACGCGACGGGGCCGAGACGGTATTTACCAGAACGTAACCGTAACGTAAGCATACGTAGTCGTAATATACGTTACCGGAACCTATACGAAAGTTAACAAACGATACCGAAACGCGAACGACGCGCCGTAATAACGGTATTTACCGGCAGAGTAGGTATAAACGTAGTAATAATCGTAGGTAAGGCAACGTACGTAAGCGCGGTACTGCAGCGCGTACGGAAATTTATGCAGCTTTTCGACCTTTTTCTTATGGCCGAGACTGCTGTCGCTGCCACCTTATCGCTTTTTTTATACAGCGGGTTAACAGCGGTACCGACGCGGTATTGGGGACCTTACCGGAATGCCGCCGTTACTACCGCCCGGAAAACCGCTGGAGGAACCGTTGCTGGAAACGGAAATAACGAGATCGTTAACGAAAATAACGATTTCGGTAAATATTATAAAGCAACGTTAGCGATACGGGATTATAACGTATATATAACGGGACCTTAATAAAACTTATTAATTAATTGCTTAAAAACTGGTAAAAAGTTACGGACGGTTAAGGGCGGTTACGCGGTAAGGCCGGTACGCAGAAATAGCGGAAGCGATTTATTAAGAAAACGAAATATAAGTTAGGAAAAGCTGGAAACTGTTAGCAAAGGACGGAATATACCGGGGCAGAGGTGCGGCAGCGTAACTAGGACGGTACCGGTTACCTTTATACGGCTTTACCGGGACCGCGTTAATATTGCGAAACGATAACAGGATTTTAAAGGGCCGCTAATAAGGCTTACCGTACCGATATTGTTGTAACGAAGTTTACCGCGCCGATACTGCCGTTACGCCGAGCAGGAAAATACTTATAATATCGTTAAATTGCCTTTTTCAAAAAAAAAAAAAAAGATTAATTATAATATCAGTAACTTTTATATTCGGAGGACTTATGTATTTTTAAACGTTCTTAAAGTAAAAAAGTTTCTTAAAACGCAAAAGACGTATCGGAAAATTTTAAGCTTTTCGTCGAAATAATTAAAAGTAAAAAAACGTAAAGGTGTTTTCCTGGGTTATTCCGGGTTGATAACGATAAAGCGCCGTACCCGTCGCGGTAGCCCCTTCGGAAATTATATGGAAATAAAAGCTTTTTACCGGTTTTTATTTAATTTTACCTTAACCCATTTTGGAAATAGAAAAAATAGTTATTAAGATCTGAAGCAGTACTGTAACGTTTTTAAAAAACTAACGGGATTATTTTTCCTTACTGCGGTACGATACCGTACCGGGATATTTAAGTTAGTCAAAAGGGTACGCTTTTAACGACGGGACGGTAAAGAATGTATCGATAGCGTTCTTAAAGCGTAACGTAACCGGAGCGTACGGGTTTTCACTTTGGAATTTACGTTGGTTTTACTGTACGAAATATGTACATATATAGTAGAAATACCGGATGCTCTAGGAGCGGTACGGCGTATGAATAATAATAATAATAATAACAATAATAGCAACGACAAAATTAACGATATAGAAAAGACAGCGAATATAGGCAGAAAAAGAAATAAGGCTATAAAGGTATTTATTTTACAGGCGAAAAGAAAGGATCGGAAAGAATAACGCTTCTTAACACGATACAGAAATTAGGAAAAAAAACGCTACAAAATATATTTTAAACCTTCCTGGCGCTAATCGGATAGCACTTTATTTAGTTATTATTAAGCGGTATTATTTGAAATATACTTTTTTTTATTAAGTTCAAGTATCATAGCGCTTAAGTTAGTAATAAAGATATTAATTAATAAGTTAGAAAAAATGCGGTTAAATAACCAGCGCCGTAAAAATAATCAGGATAAAGCTATTTAAATAAATAATTAAAGAAAAAGGTTATTTATTTCTTAGATCCGAAAACAAAGGAAAATATACCCAAAATAATTATTGCGGACAGTTATTTATCTTATGCCTAAATATACTCCTTTTAAAGCAGCATCTTAAAATCTAAATAATTTAAGGACTGAAAATACTAATTAATCTAAAATAAGCTTTAATAGGTTTTTTAAAAGCCCATCCAAACTTTTTGAAATTGCTACTTAAGTCGAAATATAATACGGATTACTGCCAGCACCAAACTTCCTTATCCCTGCAAAAACTCAGATTCCTATTTTTAATAAAACCGTCCAGTACCGATTAACAAATAACTCTTACGAAAGTCAAATTAATAAAGCTAAACCCGAAAGTAATTCGATTAAATCCCTAAAGTCTGCTAAGGATACGGTCGCCTAAGTACTCCCTAGAATCGTTATCAACATACTGCAAAACCGAAAAATCTTACTAGCCTAAAAGTTTTCAAAGTTATCCATAGAATTGGAAATACCTATACCGGACGTTACACTTATTAAACCTACTAATTAATCTAAATATGGTTTCCTTTTAAACATCATAGTGAATTGGGACGGGGAGACTCAGTTCCGATCAGAGCATTTTTGATGGGCGGGTTACGATAGAATAGCCGAGTGAAGCGGTAATGAAGGCAAAACGAAAATACTGTTATTTGGGTCCGAGTTGAACCAGACTTTAGAAAATATGAATGCGTGTGTAGATGAACGATGGATGATGAATATGTCTCGGAGTTGCGCTCGGCGGAAAGAGCTCTTAGAAATACATATGTGGAACTGACTAATTAATCAGCTAAGCCATGCCCCCTGGCTTGGCATCTTGTATCATTTTAATTTTTCTTTTTCGAAATGAGATTGTCCTTAATCTATCTTGAAAAATAAATGAAAACATAACGCAACTAACTTTTAACGTTATGGACCTTATATGTAATCTATTAATTAATCTGGTTAGCGTTTGCGCGGTTTATCCTTTATTATTTTTAATTTAGGACTTCGTTTTCGACGTTTGGCTAGATTTTTTCGTTACTTGGCCTTTTTTTGTTTTTTCTGAGCTTTGTTCTTTGGTTTCTTTGTATTGATTAAAGATTTGTACTTAACTTAGCTTGGCTATTTTTATGGGAAGTATGGTTCTGGTTTTTGCCCGGCATTTTCGAAAATATTTTTTATTTATTTGTGCGGCGTAACATATTGACCTTATATTATTGCCATTGCTCGCTGATCACCAACTTTCGGTCGGGGCTTATACTTTATTTCGAATAGTAATTTTATAAGTGTTAAATTAGGTAGTATAACATTGGATGTCGATAGGCCAGTTTAAATTAATAAGGAAGGGGGTATTAATATCGGAGATAGTCGTAGAGATAATTGCTAAAATTGATTACGATGTTGCTTTAGTTGGCGTCGTTTACTATAAAGTGGTCGGGCAGATTGATTAAAGTTTGGTTCGTCGTTATTTTTTTCAGTTAATAAAAACGGAGGGTTTTTAGGTTAATTTTTTACCCTTTTTTTAACGTTTTCCGTTTTTGGTTTTAGGCTTAGGAATTTTTTAATTATGTTGATAATGTTGTTTTTTATTCGATATTCGCTAAATCCTATTACTTCGGTTATAATTTTGTTTCCCTATTTTGCAAGGTCGCGGCAAATAATATAAAAGATATAAGTAATCTATAGTTTACAAGTATAATTTTGGTTTAAGTAAGTATTTTGACGATTATTATAACGTCCCACACATATGAGCGCCTCACACATATGAGCGCCACGCTTTTTGGCACCTCGCAACAATCAATCCAAATAACTTAACAACAACACATTGCATTGATTAAAATCAATTGGATTCTTTTTCGCTAGACGTATCTACAACTTCTTCACAAGTACGCGCATTATGTCCGGGCTTGCCGCAGACGCCACACTTCCGTTCCTTCGTCTTAACCCTCTTGCGACGACCCCTCCCAGCTGCTATTGGCTGCATTTTTTCACCACCCCCTTCTTTTTGGGCCAGAAAAGCTTGTCCCTTTTGTATAGTAAATGTTTTTCCTTTTTGAAAACGTTTGTTTTTGGTTTTGCGACGCTTGCTTAAAGTATGATTCGTTTTGCGTAATTGGACGTTTTCTTCCCGGAAAAGAGCAGCTTTATGCAACAGCAACATATAACCTTTTGTTACAAGTTCAGCCGACTGAAGTATTCTTGTTGGTAAGCTACCTTAATAATTTTTAATCTTCCTTTGTAAGTATCGTCTTTATCTTGTTGCTTTACGGATATTTTTAAGGGTTTTTGCGGGAGGTGAAATGGAATTGGCGGAGGTTAGCGGGGAGACGGTCGGCGTAGGCACAACTGGAGGAACTTCCAATTCGGAAAGAACGTTATTGGGATCGAATAAAATAAGACCAGCTTTTGCGAATCCAGATTTGATGTTATCGGACGTTATGGCAGCTTGGAACGCGTCGTAAAAGCCGGCAAGAAAATTTTCTTTGGCAATGTAAGTATGATGGCGTTGCATTAGGTCTTCGATATATTGCAAATAAGCGCGTTTCAAAACAGAAAAACAAGATATATCAAAAGGTTGGAGCCGATGCGAAGAATGCGCGGGTATACAAAACGTAATAATGTTGTTGTTGGCGCAGTATTCTTCGAATTCCATCGAATAGTAACTTTTATGGCCGTCGAGGATAAGGAGACGTTTCGAACCTTTCGTACGCGTCCGAGTATGTTTGTCAAAATGTTGGATCTATTCGAGACTTAATTTATTTGTTGTCCAACCATTATCACTTAATGCGATTTTCCAATCGGTTGCTGGCAGTAGGTTGTCGCAGTACCAGGACCTAAGATGATTTTTCCCTGCCATGATAACAAATGGCGGCATAACCCAGCTTTGGAAATTAACAGCCTGGATAACTATAACCCATTCTTTATTCCTTTATTGCGCTTATTTAGGTTTTCCACGTTTTTCGGCACTGGTAATTACCATGCCCGTTGCTATGAAAAGCCCCATTAAGAATCCAGTCTCGTCGAAGTTGTAAATATCCTCTTCTGCGATGTCGTACTTTGCGATTATAGCCCGAATAAGTTCGAACCATTTGCAAAATGCTTTTGGATTTTCGGATAGAATCCGCTGATAATCGATTTTCCGATTTAGACGTATCTGGAGTTTTTTTTGCCGTTTAACAAAGTTCGACGCCCAATTAATTCCAACGCGTTTTGCAACGCGCTGGGCCAGTAATATATTGGCCATATCTTTAATATGCTGAAGCCGGACAGGAAACGTTCGCGTATTTAGGTTAAGGATTCGGTCGACAATCGATTTTTCTTCGGTCGGCGTCAATTTCTGCAAAGGAGGGATAATATCGGCTCGGGCGCGTCTACCTTTAGAACGGTATGCTAAGGTAGAAGATGAGACTTTATAGATAGAACCAAGCCTTTTGTAACTAAGTTTCGGGTCTCGTTTTTTAGCCTGAATAGCTAGGTTCATTCTTGCTTCTTTTGTAAGGCGCTCCATATTGTGGTTGTTGAGAAATGGGCAATTGAAGATAGGTAGTTGGAATGTGTTAAAAAGCGTGGCGCTTATATGTGTGAGGCGCTCATATGTGTGGGACGTTACGGGTAAACGGATTATTAAGTCTTAATTTTTTTTACGCCTTTTGATATAGTTAAAGCAACAATTATGTACGATTTTTAATAGTATAAATATCGAATATTAACAATAAACGCTTTAATCGGTCGTATAATATATTAATCCAATATCTTATTAAATTTTCAACAGTCCGGATTTTGGTTTAGGCGACTAATTATATACATTTCGGATTATTAATACTAATCGCCTTCTGGGTTTTATTAGGGAATAATCTGGATTTACTATATAAGATTACCCGTCCAGCTTTTGGGATAACGGCGATAATTCTTAAAAGTACGTCCTGGGCGATTATTTGGATAAAGGTAATAACATTTTCGGAACGTAAGTAAATTCTATTTTAAACGATTATAAAAGTTTGCTATAAAAGTCTAGCTACTTCGTTATACCACGGTTTTGTTAACCAATATGGTAACGGGTTAATGTTTTTCTATAAACGTTAATTATTAATATTTCTTAGGTATATAGGAATAAGCCGATCAAAACGAATTTAAAGTGTAATTTTTTTAAAAGGTAAAAAATAATATTATTGTTATACATCTCTTTAAGAAATTGTACTATATTATCTTTTTCCTATATGGGTATATTAACCGATTATGCTAACTTTCCAAAATCCGAAATATTTAACTTTTTGAAGCTTTCGCCTTTATTTTGCATAATACGCTTTTTAAACTACAATATAATAACTGGGAATATACTGATTAATATACTTAAGTATGGTATTAAGTAATTTAAGGATAATAATAGAAGCTGAAGATAATATATAATATGTATATATAGGTAAAGGTACTTTACAAATATTAAGGTATAATTGTTATATAAATGTAAAAATTCGCTAAAATTTGCTAATAACTTATACGTTTAACCAATCAAATAACGTCCCACACGGTTGAACGGGACACACGATTAAGCGGGACACTTTTTTAGCTATTCCAACAACACATCTTTAATTGCCCATTTCTTAACAACCACAATATGGAGCGCCTTACAAAAGAAGCCAGAATGAACCTAGCCATTTAGGCTAAAAAAAAAGACCCGAAACTTAGTTACAGAAAGCTTGGTTCTATTTATGAAATCCCCCATTTTACCTTGAAGGCCCGATATTATGGTAAACGCGTTCGAACCGATGTTATTCCTCCCAAGCAGAAATTGACGCCGACCGAAAAAAAATCGATTGTCGACCGAATCCTTGACTTAGATACGTAAGCGTTTCCTGTCCGGCTTTAATACGTTAAAGATATGGCCAATATACTGCTAACCTAACGCGTTGCAGAATGCGTTGGAATTAACTGGGCGTCGAACTTTGTTAGACGGTAAAAAAATTTTTAAACGCGTTTAAATCGGAAGATCGATTATCAGCGGGTTTTATGCGAAAATCCAGAAACGTTTCGCAAGTGGTTCGAGCTTGTTCGGGCTATAATCGTAAAGTACGGCATCGCAAAAGAGGATATCTACAACTTCGACGAGACTAGATTCTTGATAGGGTTTTTTATAGCAACGGGTATGGTAGTTACTAATGCCGAAAAACGTGGAAAACCTAGATAAGCGTAATAAGGGAATAAAGAATGGGTTATAGTTATTTAAGCTGTTAATTCCTAAGGTTGGGCTGTGCCGTTATTTGTTATCATAGCGGGGAAAAATTATTTTGGGTTTTGGTATTGCGATAACTTATTACCAGCAGCCGATTAAAAGATCGTATTAAGTAATAATGGTTAGATAATAAATAAATTAGGTTTCGAATAGATCCAGCATTTTGATAAATATATTCGGACGCATACGAAAGGTTTTAAACGTTTCCTTATCCTCGACGGTCATAAAAGTTATTATTCGATAAAATTCGAAAAATTTTGCGTTAATAACAACATTATCACGTTTTGTATGCCCGCGTATTTTTCGCATCGGCTTTAACCTTTTGATATATCTTATTTTTTTGTTTTAAAACGCGCTTATTCGCGGTACATCGAAAATTTGATGTAACGCTATTATACCTACATTGCCAAAAAAGATTTCCTCGCCGGCTTTTACGACGCGTTCCAAGCTGCCATGACGTCCGATAACATCAAATCTGGATTTGCAAAAGCTGGTTTTGTTCCATTCGATCTTAATAACGTTTTTTCCGAATTAGAGGTTCTAGTTGTGCCTACGCCGACCGTTTCCCCGTTAACCTCCGCCGGTTCCATTCGTTCCCCGCCCGCGAAAACCCCTAGAAATATTAAGGAAATAACGCGGTAATCGCGTTATTTGCAAAAGAAAATTAAAAACCAACAGGGTGGCTCGTTAATTAAAATAGCTGAATCGGTTTATTTCTTAACTAAAAGTTACTTGTTAATTCTGTACGAAAATGTTTTTTTTCGGAAAGAAGCTGCCTAATTACGCGTAATGAATTACATTTTAAGCAAACGTCACAGGATTAAAAACAAACGTTTTCAAAAAGGAGGAATACTTACTATATAAGAAGAACAAATTCTTCTGGCCCAAAAAAAAAGGAGTAATAAATAAATGCAACCAGCAGCAGTTGGGAAGGGTCGTTATAAGAGGGTTAAAACAAAGGAACGGAAATGTGGCGTCTGCGGCAAGCCTGGGCATAATGCGCGTACGTGTATAAAAGTTGTAGATACGTCTAGCGAAAAAGAATCCGATTGATTTTAATCAATGCGATATGTTATTGTTAAATTATTTGAATTTGTTGCTGCGGAGTGCCAAAAAGTGTCCCGTTTAATCGTGTGTCCCGTTCAACCGTGTGGAACGTTATATCTAAGATTAATATACCGAATTTTTGCAGGTAAAACGTATACGCCGAAAAAATCCCAGAAAATTTCATCCGAAGTTATATAGAAAATACCTTCGTCGTCACTTTCTTTAATCAAATATATGTACTCGTTTTTCGCATCTATACTTCTTTTATATCTTTTTTATAACACCATTCCAACTTTTCCCTTTAAATTAAACATATATCTAAATATATATACATACATTTTCGTTGCATTAATTAATATTATTATAAATTCTCGTTAGTTATTAAATTTACGTAATCTCCAGGGTTTTCGCGGAAATACAAACCTAGGTAATTTTGTCCCTGTTATAAAAAAATCGTTTATTAAGAAAAAATCCAGTCCAAATAATAAGCCTTTAAATCCAGGTACCAAAAAACCTGTCGATCCTAAGGTTAAAGCAAATATCGATAAATTAAACCAAATCTTTAATCATCGTCGTAGGATCTTAACGGTATTAAATTCGTCCATATTTTCCAGGCTATTAACCCGTGGTATCGATAAGCTTTTAGGTAATATTCGGGATTCAAAATTTCCATACAATCCTAATAACGTTCGCAAATTACAAAACCCAATATATCGTTAAGTACCCATTTTTAACCTTACCCCCACCTTCCAGTACAAATTCCGCAGCATAAGCCCTAATCAAAACATTTTACCACCAAAAACACCGGTTATAAATAATCCATTACTTCCAAGACCTTAACTAATACGACATATACTGCCATTAACAAAGGTAATTAAAACACTTCCAAAACCTAATCCAATCCTTAGTATCGTTAAATAAATAATCGGTGGTCGGCGATCAATAACGCATATACTTACTCCTATTAACCTGCCAATACCTAATAACAATTTATTCGCCAAGTTTTTATTAATAACATCGACAATCCCAATATGTCGGGCAAATCTTCGAATTACTAATCGGGTCCCTGGGCCATACATTAACATCGGAACGTTACGTTTTCGTTACATTTATTTTCATAATAATTCAAACGTTACCAAATTCTGGAATAAAAATAATGTTATATATTATATTATACTTAAATATATCAAAATAAATACTTAAGCCTTTTTGTGATATCGTTAATAAAATCCGCTAATTAATACAAATGCTCAAAATTATATCTATCAATATTATCGGTAATCCAATTATTAATCGGTACTTACAATAGCAAATCGAGGATAAAAACTTTTAAGCGGTTGAAAATACCCAATCCAATATAATCAAGTACCTCCAGTTAATGGAAAACTTGGTAGCTTATCTAGTATACGTCGAAATCTATCGGGCCAATCCTTTAAGTTATTTTATAGCTGCTTTTGCTAAAAATTCCAGATACGTTATTAATTTATTCATTTAAGTATTCGGTATATTTAACTTAATACCTTACGAACTTTACGAAAAATAACATATAACGTCGGAACATCCTAATTAATGCGGAATATACTTATTCTTTAAGTATTAATCGATTCCTAACTTCTTTAACGGAGCCTATAATAATTATATCGGGTTTATCGAAAGGCATAATTATACCTTCCGGAACGAACGGTTTAAAATATTTAAGGCTAACTTTTTACGATCGCTATAAATCAAAAAGGATATTCGCGTAAAAACTTATTCCATCATCAAAATATATAATAAAAATTAATTTCGAAACAAAATAAAAAAACGTATCATTAATCCCCGGTTCCGGACAAATACAACAAAACGCATTAATCATCAATAAGGCATAATAATTATCGTAATAGGCATCGATAAACAAAACGGTAAAAAAATTTAAAAGAATTTATAAAAATTTAAAAAAGCTTAAAGGAATTTAAAGAAACCATTATACTTTAATTTCTCGTAATTAATCGCGTTAATCTTTTCCGTTTTCCTAATCGTATCGTTTTTATTATATCGCTATCGTCCACAACCGCATAACGTTCAAATCGGCTACTTAATATTTACACTTTAATATTTATTTTTATAAGTTCTAAAGCTTTAAGTTATTAATATTTAAGTAACTTAACATTCGTAATATCCGAAATATTTAATACCGTATCGTCGCTTTAGTCAATAAATAGTTTTATCCAATTATTTTTTTATAAGTTAATCGGTTTCTAATATCCTTTTTCATTTTTTACAAATTGCTTTAATTTATTAACAAAAATAAACTACCTTATAACTTCGTCCTATTAACTTCCTTCAAATAATAAATACCTAAATTAATAATATTATTAATTAAATCCGGGCTAATCCAGCGGTATTTTAACTTTATATCTTTAAACATATTTATATATTATAACGTATTATATAATAATACCAAATCGTCCACTTTTAAAAGTTTATCTTTTATCTTATTTTTATCCCTCTTATTCGCCAGTTTAGCTGCTTTACGGCGTTGCTTAACGATCACTTTAAGAACTTTAACCACATCTTTATTTTTCCTTTCGAAAAGCCGAATTCTTTACGCAATTAAATCTTTTTTCGGAATATCTAGGTCCCAAGTTATAATTCTCCATGTCGGCAAAATTATTTCGATCGGTAAAAACGTTTTCTGTCCGTACAGCAGTTCATAAAGGCTAAGGCCATAACTTTTTATAATGGTATTGTCGGCGAAGACCATTTTAGGCAAAAACTTAACCCATCCTTTACTAATCCCATTTATCGCTTTTATTAAAGCTTTAACAATCGGGACGTATCCTTTTTCCTTTAGGCTTTATCGCCAGGCTGCATACGCGGCATTAATTTTCCTCTTAATCCCTAATACGTTACAGGCTTTAATAATTTCGCTCTTATTTTTTTAAACCTCCGTTAATTTTAATTTTAATCGGGATACTATATCGATAAAAAACGTACTTATCCAAAAACTTCTTAATCGTTACTAACGTAACCAATCGTAAGGTTTTAACTTCCGAATAATCGGATAATTCGTACTTAGTTTCGACCGTAACTTTGCAACTATCGTTATTAAGCATAAACTAAATATCGATCACCTAAACAATTATTATGTTAATCGGCTGCAAAAATCCATAGCCTTTTTTAAAGCGTCGATCGGTTACTTTTTAGTATTTAATATACGCAAATATTACTTCCCGAACATAATTAAATATATTACGTTAATAATATAAAGTTACTATACGACGATAAGTCGAATTTCGCCTTTTATGGCCGCAATCTTTATAACATTACTTAATTACCGCGAATCGCTTTTATTCGGTATTAACCATTCGCCGGCTGCCGTACCTCTTATTTACCTTACGCCAAAAATACCGTTTTAAATAAAATAATTTAATGTTTCAGATTTAAAAACATTTTTTTTCTTTTTTAAAACATTTATAAACCGATTAAAAAGATCCAGTATTATTAAGAACTTAACGTATTTTTATAATTCCTTAAACCAATTCCTAATAAAAGGTCTCTGTCGCCGATCCGCATTAATAAATATAAAGGTTATACCAATTAAAATAAAGTTAAGCTAAATAATATTAAGTTAAATATTAATAAAGTTATCGATTTTTCCCTTTTATTAATCGTTTAATGTATTAAAAGCTCTAAATAACTTTCGGAATAAACCGTTTGTTATTATATTTTTCTTATCACAAATATATTTAATATCGAAATTAAATATTTTTATTTAAACAATTTAGCGAATAATTATAATATTAAGCAAAAAGCTTAAAAAATCATTAATTTAGGCTATTAATACCTTAACGTTAATCTTTAATATAAATCGAATTCCATAAATATAATTTTGAAATTTCTTCAAAATTTTAAAAATAGTTCGATATTTTAGTTTGCTAACGTCATAATTTAGCTTAGCACCTTTTTAGGTACTGTTTTTAAAGCGTACGGAATACTTTACTTTATTAATTAATTAACCGAAAATACTTTTAAAGCTATTTTTATTCGTATTTATCTTTATAATAAATTTTCCGACATTAAAATTATAATGCAAAATAATGAAAGTCCCGCTAGTAATAATCGCTTTTTTAATATTTTCCATTATATAATCCTAATTAAAACCTTAAATAAAAGGTTAATTTTTTTAAAGTAAACGTATAAAAAACTTTATCTTAATAACGAAATACGTAATAAATATTCGATAATAAATGACAATACTTAAAAAAACTTTAACTTCCGAAACGTTTTTATATAGCTAAATTTTTAGGATTTTCTTTACTTTGGTTATATCTAATCGCTACTTATTCGTTTCGCAGATAAATCCGATTATAACAATTATTTCTTAATACTATTAAAACTCTTTTATATTAATTGTCGCGCCAGCAAATTCGAAATTAAAAAAAGTCTTATCTATATTAACAATATGCTTATAAATGAATCGCCGAATTCGTAGAAAGATTTCCTTATCGTTATATTTTATCTTTAAGCCTTTAAGTCCAACGTTATCGACGAATAACCGGGTTATATCGGGCATCAAATCGTCCAAAATCCTTTTAACTACGCGGTAAAAATAAGCTACAAAATTGGTAAACCCTTATAACCTAATAATATACCTCAAAAATCTTAACGGTATTGCGAAAATGGTAAAATCTCTATTAATTAAAGCGAAAATAACTTAATCGTAACTTGAAAAAAAGTCTATTAAGGTAACTAAAAAGTACATAACAAAATCCGCGGAAAATTCGTTACAGTTATCCGGCATAAGGATATTTCGCAAGATAACAGCATTTAATTTGGTCGCAAAATTAATTAATCGGAACCTATTATCCTTTTTTTCGATTAAAAACCAAACATTCCTATATATAGCATAAAACTATTCGAAGATACCTTACTAAATACGTATTCGCAATATTTCGATTAGCTTATCTTTAATACTCGCCGGCACTGTTATGCCTTTTGCTTGCTATGCCTTATAAGAAATCGTTCAAATCTTATAATCTAATACGACATTTAATTTAATTCTGCCACACTTTTTCCAATCCCAAGCTAAGATAACTTCTTTATGAAAAAGCATCTCCTTAAAAAAGGCTTTCTTTATACGGATAAACTTATCTCCCAACTAATTAAGAACTTCGTCGGCGCGTTTCTTAATAAATCGGGTTCCTCGGGGCATATTAATAAATCTAAAGAACAAAGCCGCCAAAAATATACCAAGCTTATCGAACTTTTTGCCATCCTAATCAATAATTTATTAAGCCTTTTCGAATTCTTTAACCTTCCAATTCGGGTTTCCAAAAAATACTAATCCATTAAAGGGTACATCGTTAACAGGAATTACTTTCTTCTACTTAAGTTTATACATCATATTAATCTAGACGGTCCGATCATTATTAATTTTCTATTACATTTCGTCCCACAATATTCCATATAAAATATACGCCAATTTTTCGTTACTAAACTAGCTTAAAGTTTTATCTCCGGATTCCAACTTATTACTAATAACTTTTTAAATAATTCTCGCATTTTAATTAACGTACGTAATATTAATCGAAAAAACATAAAGGCCTATAACTTACTTATTTATCCCTTCGTTCGTAAGCCTGCTTTCGCCAGTAAAACAACTTACTATTCTACCGGCTGCTCTTTTTCAGGCTTTTCGTTAATACGGATACTACGCGTAACTCGTCCTATAAAAACCAAAGAAATAATTATCTTCGACGGGCCAAACTCCAAGATTCTATTTATCACGTTTAGATCTATATTAAACATTATCTTTAATTTGGCCATAAAGTTAAATCCCAGGATTAATAATTACGTAACGTAATAATTATTAATAACAAACAAAAGAATAATAATTAATCGGCTAATTAACCAAACGGGAACTTCGACAATACCTTTAAATAAAATCCTTTTTTAAAAATTAAAGCCTAAAAACGATACGCAGGTTTATCGCATAACTAATCTATATCGCTTAACGTATAACGTAATTATAACGTTCGATTTAGTTTTAATGACGATAATTTTATTAATTAAATTCTCGCCACTTCCGTAACTTACTTTAACTGCTAATCTAAACAAAAAAATAATATATTTAATTAAACTGCATTACTAAACCGACAAAATTTTAACTTCCTTTTAGCTTTTTACTTTATAACCGATATCCATAATAAGGATTATAACAAATTTTCTTACTTTTAAAACTTTTAATCCTTGCATTTTAACTGTAGTTATTTTAATCGTTTCCTTATTTTTACGACTAAATATCTCCAAAATCTTAACGTCTATAAAATTCTTAAAAACCTTTCCCAAATTTGGGCAAACCTCGATTAATTCGGACCAAATAATCTCAAACTTTCTCTTAAAGTTTTCCCGAATTTTCTTTTCCCAAAATTTAACTATATACTTATCGATTAAACTTTTATAAGTAAAAATATTATCCGTTTAAGTAATATCGTTTACTTAAAAAATACTGGCATTTATTTAAAAGGTATTATTTATTTAAACGCTAACTTCCATATTATAAAACGTAAGTCCTTTATACATTAATTTGTCGTTATTAATTTCGTACTTGATTTTATTTATTTTTACGCCTTTAAATTCCTTTTTTTTATCCCTAAAACGCTTTGCCATTATAACGTTAATAAGCATAACCGGCTGATTAAAGTCGTCGATCTCCAGGATTTTAATTTCTTTCAAATATCGGATACCTTTACTTTCGATAAGGTTACTTTATAGCCATTTACGTAACGGTACTTCTTTATAAAATGGTTTTCCGTTATGGTCGACGAAAAGGGTTATATTAATTTCGGTTACCCTGTTTTAATTAATATCGGGCTTTTATTAATTTAACTTTAAAATCGTAATATACTTTAAAAATTTAACTGGATTATTAATATCCGGGTCGGGATTAGTTAATTAATTATTTATTCCTTTAAAAATGTCGTCTCGCCGATCAAAGTACCGTATCTTTTCTTTAAATTAAGCAGGGAAAGTTAACGAATTATAAATCCATTTTAAAATTTTTTTTCAAATTAAAATCTACTGTTCGATTACTTAGCTTTTTAAAACATAAAAAAACTAGATTATGCTTAACGTTACTTTGTTTTCCGGAAATCCAAAAAAATAATCTATTTATCGTCGGCGAGTAAAACCAATCCTATAATTTTTATATTAAAAAATAAACGGCATTTTTGCATAATATATCTTAGCTTTAAGCAAAACTAATAAATATCTTAATTAAAATTATTAAAGTATTTACTTTAACTTTAATAACTTTTACGGTAACCTTTTCGGCTGTGGTATTTACCTTATTTAGGGTAAAAGCCTAATCGAATATAATTATCCGGCTGGAAATTAATTGCATTAATCGACGGGTTAGCACTATAATTATATGCCCAAAATATTTCTTATCCTGGCGGAACATAATATTACGATATCCGGGCTGCCTTTCGGTTACGCATTTCTTCTTTAAAAGCTTTTAAATTTTAAATTTGTTAAACTTATGCAATTTTTAAATTTTGCAACGTATTTATAATCTTTAATACTTAATTAATACGGTTAAATGGTTTTAGTTATAACTAAAAACTTTTTAATCGTTATTATTTAAGTTATTAAATTGGATTAAACCGCTTCTTTTTTTTCTTAATTAATATCAAAACGGATACTTTTTTGTTATCGCTTATCTTTTTTATCTTTAAAAAGTTTTGTTTTATTTAAGGTTTAATTTTTAATTAATATTAAAGTATTATCGTAATTAATTACGTATAGGTTTTCCAGCTTTATAAACGAATTATTAAAAGTCCTTTCGAAATAATTAATAAATAACTTTTTTAATAAACTTTTAATATATTCTTTTTTAATAATTATTTTACCTTTTTACTTAACTTCTTTTAAAATGTTTCTTACTTTAATAGCATATTTTAAATAATACTTGTAAATATAATTAAAAATACCGCGTTAAACTTATTTCGTTAAAGTTTTCAATCGATCCTTATCGGTCCGAATTTATTTTAGGTTTTATAGCTTAAAGGTTTTCAAAATACGCTTAAACGTTTCGTTTTATTAAATTACATTATTAAGTACAACTTTAATCCGGTTTTTTATAAAAGGGTTATTAATTTAATAAAGTAACTCGGCGATTATCTTAAATTCCTTAAACTTATATTTCGTAAATAGTTTATTAATTCTTTAAATTAATTAATAACTTTAATTTTTAAAAAGCGAAAATTCGGAAAAGCCGATAAATCCGGAAGGATTATGAAAAACGAAAATTTATTTACAATATTAATAAGGAAATCGTAATTAAATTAATTAATAAATCCAAAAAGTATAACGTTTAATATAAGTATTTTTAATTTTATAAATAACTTTAAGTTTTAAGTTAATATAATATTTCGTTTTTACGGTAAGTTAATAACGATTTTTAAATTTACTTAAATAATTATATCCTTAGCTGGTTTTAAAGATTTAATCGGATTGCTAATATTTTAAAGTTTAATTTCGTTAAGCTTACTATCGTAAAGGTTCTTTATTAATCGGTATTAAACGATTATATTTAAGACAAGATTTTAATTTTTCGTAAAGCTAAAGAAATTCGGTATTAATAATAATCCGTATTATAAATAAACTTAAGTAATAATTTTAAAAAGCTTTAATAAGTTTTTGGAAAACCTGCTAAAGCTTATTTTAAATTAATTAATATTATTAATCTTTAAATTACTTAAGTTTTAAAATACTATTTTAAACGGAATATATTTAGGCATAAAGTAAATAATTATCTGCGATAATTATCTTAAGTACATTTTTCTTTTTTTTAATCTTAAAAGATAAATAATTTCCTTTTTTTACTATCCGTCCGAATAATTTTATTTTAATCGTCGTTACGTCGCTAGTTATCTAATCGCATCTTTTTTAACTTGTTAATTAATATTTTTATTACTAACTTAAACGTTATAATATTTAAACTTAATAAAAAAAGTAAATTTTAAATAATACCGCTTAATAATAACTAAATTAAATATTATCCGATTAACGCTAAAAAGGTTTAAAATATATTTTATAACGTTTCGCTTTTAATTCCTGCATTATATTAAAAAACGTTATTCCTTTTCGATATTTTCTTTTCGTATACAAAATAAAAAACTTTACAGCCTTATTTCTTTATTTATTCGTATTCGTTATTTTGTTTATATCGTTAATCTTGTCGTCGCTGCATTTACTTTAATCAATTTAAATTTTAATAATTACGTCGCTAGCAACGTAATTTTAATTGTTTTAGCTTTTATTAATTAAATCTTATATTTTATTTTATTACGTAATTTTCTTATTAATACGTATAATATCCTAAATTACGCAATCGGTCCAAAACTTAAGTAAATAATCCATGTTTTAAAACTGTCGCTTATACGCTTGTATTTCTTTACCGTCGTCCGAATAAAGCTATTTTCGTAATAAGGCCTTAATTTAACAGCTTTCTTTTATTAATCGTATAAAAAATCGCGTCCTTATTATAATTACGGTCGTTAATTGCATACCGTTTAAGTTATCGTATTCGTAACTATTATCGTAATCGTATTCGAATTTAAATATATCTAATTAAAACTTCGTCCCTTCCGTTCCTTCCGACTTATTAATCGGAAATTAAGGTCCGTCGGCAGCTAACAAAAGCTAATATCCTTTCCTTAGCAGCCACTTAAATTAGGACGGGGAGACTCAGTTCCGATTAGAACATCTTTGATAGGCGGGTCACGATAAAATAGCCGAATGCAGCGGTAATAAAGGCAAAACGAAAACACTGTTATTTGGGTCCGGGTTGAACCAGACTTTAGAAAACATGAATGCGTATATAGATGAACGATGGATGATGAACATGTCTCGGGGTTGCGCCCGGCGGAAAGAGCTCCTAGAAATACACATATGGAGCTGACTAACTGATCAGCCAAGCCATGCCCCCTGGCCCGGCACCCTGCACCATTTCAATAGACAAGCTTTCGTCTCTTATAATTCTTCCGGATTTATCGGCCTTCCCGAACCTTCGCTTTTCAGAAACTAAAGCTACTAACTGGCTTAAAAGGGGTAACAAACTGTTTATGAAATATAAGCTTAAAAAGTTTAAAATAATCGCTGAATTACCTTATTAAACCGACAATCCCTTTATAAATAACCGGGTTAAAGCTGTACTTAATAAAACAACCGAATAGAACGAAACGTTGAAGCTTATTCTAAAAACCTTCAAGATATAAAACCCAAAGCAAATTCGGATTACCAAGGATCGATTAAGAACTTTGACGAAGCAAACTTAACGCAGTATTTCTAATCATGTTTATAAGTACTATTCGAAGCATGCTACTAAAGTAAAAGATAATCTCGAAAAAGCTAAGCAGAAAGGTAAAATAATTACCAAGGACGAATATATTAAAAGCTTGCTAAAAAGGTTATCCGCTAGCTATTTCGAAGAGATTCTTAACAATTCGTCTATAAAACTGGAGGATCTATACGCAACAAGCTACGACAATGCTTTAATATTAATCAAAACTTGGGCCTTAAATAAGACAAAACTTCTTAAACATAAAAAACGTAAGCGATAGCAAAAAGCTATCCGCTTTAATATTAACCAAGAAAAAAAAGGAACGGTCCTACTCAACTTAACAGCCTAAGCAACAGCGACAAAAAAGCCCTTAATTACGATAAAAAGCGTCGAAACGTATTAATCAGGTATCGGAAATTACGAATACGTTGCAGGACTTAAAGATCGTACAGGCACGATAAATTCAAAATCTTAAAACTTTTTTTTTTAAAAATACGCAACCAGAAAACAGCCCTTACGTTACAATATTACGCTCTGCCAGGACAAAAGATACCTTAGACATATAACTATAATACTAACCTATCGATCAATACAGTTAATCTTCAGCCGGATAATTTTAATCGATTAAGTTCTTACAGAAAATAAGATGGTTACAGTCGTAGAAAAGGGTATCGGGGCGGTTATCAAAGTCGAACTAGACGATTGGGCAACTTTAATTAAAGTACTTATTAATTCTGCTAAAAATCTGAATATAACAGATAAAAGGACCGTCTATTTATCAATATAGAAACTCCAAAACTGGTTTCACTCGAAGACGGTAAAGATATTATTTACCTTAAAACCGGAAAAAGCAAAGTTATATTAAGCATAATTTAAATCTCTTGAATCTTAATTAGTTAAGCAATCGAGCAACAAATCCTAATTCGGAAAAAAGATCTTAAAATAAATCTATAGTTCGCTGGTCTTCCCTACCCGATTTAAGGAAAAGATACGGTACTTTAATCGGCGAAACGACATTTTCCGAAGAGTAAACAGTTATTCATCTAGCCCCGACCCGGATACCAATAATCCAGCTAAATCTCAAAAGCCTATTACGATCCTAAAGCCAAATCGACAGAAGTTCGACATTAATTAAAACAAGATAACCGAGATCAACATAACTTATTTCGTCGATCATGACGGAAAGCCGTTTTATAAAAAGGAACTTTTGCGTAAATAGTTATAAAGCCACCTAGTTACGAATAAAGCTACCCGACATCTGGAAGAAATCCGTACACTAGAAATCGACGATTTTAATCAGCCGGCTGTACTTACCAGCGTTATAATGGCCAAACAATCTAAAGATAAAGAAAAAGAATTTAAAGGTACGAAAAGGAATAAAATCGAATATAAGACCGACGAGGATAAAACAATATACGAAAAACTTTCGTTTTATAATATAGAAATTAACGCTTAGATAAATATTACTGTCCAGATAAACGATATTACCCAAACAGATAACACTTTTAGCTATAAAGGCTTAATCGATAAGCATATAGTTAAATTTTAAGAAAAGAAGATTCGGAAAAATTTTAAAAGAAAGTTTGAAATTACTTGGTCCGAATTGGTCGAGGTTTGCCCAGATTTCGGCGAAGCTTTCAAGAACTTTATGGCCGCTCAGACTTTGAAGGTATTTGGTCATAAAAATAAGGAAACGATTAAGATAACCGAGGTTGAAGTACGAAAATCAAAAGCCCTAAAAGTAAAAAAACTCCCTAAGATCCTTACCATAGATATCGGTTATAAGGCAGAGAGTTAAAAAAAAAACCAAAACTTTATCCGTCCAATAATGCAATCCAGCTGAATATATTATTCCATTATTCAAACCAGCAGTTAAAGTAGGCCATAAAAGTGGCGAGAACTTACTTAGTAAAGTTATCAACATTAGAGCCGAGTTTAACGTTATAATTGCATCGTACGTTAAGCGATATAGATTAGCTATAAGATAAACCCGCGTATGGTTTTTGGGTTTTAAATTTTGAAAAGGAACTCCGGTCGAAGATATAGTTAAGGCTTCTATTTAATTAATTAGCCGATTAATTCCTATTTTTTTAAATTGTCGTCAACGATTATTACGTTACGTAGCCGCTAATATTAGGACTTAACTTTATGGCCAAATCAAAGATAACGCTTAATATGGACCCGGACGTAATAGAAAAAACTTTAAAGTTTGGCCCGTCGAAGATTATTATTTTTTTGGTCCCTGCTGGAAAGATTACGCGTAATATTCGTACTAATAAGAAGCCTGAAAAAAAGCAGCCGGTAAAACAGTAAGCCGCTTTACTGGCGAAAGCAGACCTATAAGCGAAAAAACAGATAAGTACGCTATAAGCTTTTATATCTTTTCGATTAATAATACCTGTACCGATTAAAACCCGAAAATTATTTAAGAAGTTATAAGTAATAAGCTGAAACCTGGAAATACGATCTTAGGCTAGTTTAGTAATAAAAAGGTTGTATACGTTTAATATGAAATTTTATAAGATAAAATAGAGCAGAAAATTAATAATAACCGGACCGTTTAAATTAATACGATATACAAATCTAAATGGAAGAAAGTAGTTCCTGTCGACGATATACCCTTTAATAGATTAGTACTTTTTGGAAACCCGAATTGAAAAGCTAAAGAACTCGAAAAGGCTTAGTAAGCTATTAATCAGGATGGAGAAAAGCCCGATAAGCCTGGTACATTCTTAGCTGCTTTATTTCTTAGATTTATTACTATGCTTTAAGAGATCCGACTTACTAAGGAACGCGCCGATAAAGTTCTTAATTAGTTAAGAAATAAGTTTACCTGTATAAGAAAGCGTTTTTTAAAAAGATACTTTTTCGCAAAAAGTCTGCCTTGGCTTGGAAAAAAAAAATATGGCAGAATTAAATCGAATGTCGTACCAGATTATAAGATTCGAACGATCTCTTACAAAGCATAGCAAACCAAGGGCATAATAGTGCCGGCGAGCATAAAGGACAAATTGATCGAAATATTGTCAATGCAAATCCAGCGAAGTATTTTCGAACGGTTCTATACTGCATATAAAAATGCTGGGTTTTTAGTCGAAAAAAAGCATTGTAGTTTCCGACTAATTAATTCTACAACTAAATTAAATGCTGTTACTTTGCGAAATGCCTTTATGCCGGATAATTACGACGAACCTTTCGCAGATTTTGCTATATACTTGTTGATTATCTTGGTAAATTTCTTTTTAAGTTACGATTAGGTTACTTCAGTTCTAGCTAATAAAGATTTTACCACTTACGCAATACCGTTTAAACTTTTAAGGTATATTACTATATCTCAAGGATTTACTAACTTTGTGGCTTATTTTTATCGTATAGTTAGGAGGATTTTGGACGATTTGTTATCCGATATAGGCAGGCCATTCGTCGATAACGTTGGTATTAAAGGCTTAAAGACCAGATATAACGATAAAGGGATTTTTTTTAGGAATTCGGCGATTCGTTTAAAAGCATATCGTTAACATAGATAAAACCTTTTTTAACTGCGAGCTTGCTAGTATAACGATTAATATAAAAAAGTTTTAATAATGCCAGGAAACAGTTGTTATAATCGGATTTATTTGCGGAACGAATAGACGTCGACCAGATACAGCCAAGGTAAAAAAGATCCTAAAAGTCTAGCTATATTAAAACGTTTCGGAGGTTAAACTTCTCTTAAACATTATTATTTATTACCGAATATTTGTTACTTATATCGTTATTAAGATAAAACGTTTTATACGCCTGATTCAGAGAAATTACCCTTTTATTTGGGGTCCCAATTAAGATTAAGTAATAGAAAAAGTTAAAAAAGCGATTATAATTACTCCGACTTTAATTACCCTAAACTAAAACTTTGATATAGAAAAAATTATTATAAAGATAAACGTAAGTAAAAAAGAATTTGGAGGTATTTTCGGTCAGTTAATTTATAAAGTGAAACATTTCGTAGGCTTCGAAAATAGTACCTGGAAAAGTGCCGAACTAAATTACGACGCTAGCAAATTAAAATGCGGAATTATTTTTAAAATCTTGAGGAAATTCCGGAACTATATTTATAAAGTCCGATTCGTAGTAGAAATTAACGCTAAGATTCTAATAGCTTAAATTAATAACTCCTTAAGCTTTTTATCTGGTACGGTAGTTATTCGTTAAGTCGCCTGGATGAAGATATTCGATTTCGAAATTAAATATATCCCTAACAGGAAAGATTTAACTGCGAACGGTTTATTTGAAAAGCCATTTAAAGTTTTTAACGCGTTAAACGATTAATAAAAGGAAAAAGTCGATAATTTTATTAATATCCAGATTAATATTATTCGGCTTAATTTTATTTTAACTGGTATAACCTTTATACTTATTGATATATATCGGCGACAAGGACCTTTATTGGAAATTAGTTTGATAAGTTACAAAAGTACATTAAACTTTTAACGATATTGGATTTTCTTAATCGGCTTAATAACGTTTTTATTATAACTAAACAAGCTTGGCCTATTGGCAGACAGTCGGAGGTTGTGTGGATTACCTCCGATGCAAAATCTTAGGTTACGTGACGTAAATACGAATGGATCTACGGATCCAAACGGATCAATATAGTATAGATCCGAATAAATTCTCGGATCTATAAGGATCACAGCAAATAGATCCGAATGGATTTTCAGATCCAAAAGGATCCCGTTTAAGATATATACGTTTATTATTTCCATAGTTTTACATAGTACCAGCTTGTAATATAACTTAGTTACCCAGATTTACATTTGCTATTACTAAACGTAACTATCGCTTTATTACTTAGATTTCCACGATACTACTGTTAACATAAACCGTACGATTAAGTTTAATAATTAGTTAAGCCTATAGCCGTTATACGTTATAAGCTTTTGTTTAATAATACCGTTAAACTTTAAGCAATATTTAACACTGTCAGAATATCGACCAGCGCCGAAACTACCGTTCCTACCCTTACCTAGCAGCTACAAAAACGCGTTTAGCAGCTTAAGGCCCATATCCAACAGCTTACTGCTCAAGCCGCCGCCCCAGTCGATTCGGTATCAGCAGCCGTTACTCTAAAACTTAAAGTTAAAAAACCCGAACCCTATAATAGCACAAAAAACGTTCAAAAATTTCCCAATCCAGGCCAAAGTATACCTACGATTAAAAAGGATCGAAGGTAGCGCCGACAAAATCCTTATTATAACAGGATTCCTAAAAGGGAATACTTTAAACTAGTTTAAACCTATATTACGAAACTACTTGAAAAATAGAGAAAACGATTAGGAAACGGCTATTAAAAAGATTTTCGAAAATTACGTTAACTTCGAACAAAAGCTTAAGGGTAACTTTGACAACCCGGACGCAAAACGAAAGGTTGCACAAAACCTTTTACAGCTTAAACAAAAGGAACTAACTTCCTAATATGCTGTCGAATTCAGGAACCTTATATCTAAGGCAGAGTAGGTCGACGACGAAGACGATACCTTGATTAACGTCTTTTATAAAGGGCTGAAAGATAATGTTAAGGACGAAATTATCAAAATCGAACGACCTAGCGCATTCGACAAATATATCGTTAAAATTGTAAAAGTCGATAATCGACAATTTGAACGACGACAAGAACGACGTAAGCAGTTCGCCTTACGGTCCAAGTTCTAAGGAATTAATTAAGGTCGAAAGCGCTTTACGCCTTTTATCTTTCATGGAACTTAACTAGGACCTATGGAACTAGGGGCTATCTAGTCGAAAAATAAAAAATCCGTTACCTGCTATAACTGCGGTAAATCCGGACATATTACGCGAAAATGTAAAAGCCCTAAGAAAAATGTACACTGGGCTCCAGTTCCTAAAAACCAGTACAAAAAGGAACCTGGCGACAGAAAAACGATCAACATAATCCGCGCTAAAAATAACGACAACCCTTTACTAGAGGTAAGACAGGAAATGAGAGAAGTAAAAAAGCTAGCCCAAGCAGAAGCTAAAAGGGGTAAAAAAACTAGAACCATTAAACCTATTATCACCTAATGGCTACAGGAGTACGAAGAATGGAAAAAGCTAAGCAACGATAAGCCATTTAACCGCGTACAGCAAAAACGGTAACAGAAAAATAACCAGTTAATACTTGACGCCTAGTTAAAGGAATACCGAGGATAGGACGAAAACTTATGCCCAGGAGAACCCGATCGGCATGGAAAGCTTTACGCGGTCAGCTGTCGACGACCGCAGTACGAGGTATACGAAGATAAGAAAGAATATATCGCGCGACGGATTATACGTATATAGCGACAAGGCTTCGATTTTAAGAATCGAACTGGAAGTGATTTTAGGGATCAAAGATAGTATCGCTATATACGAGAAGCCGTAACGATGGAAGAGATCGACGAGTTGGCAGGTACCAGAAGCTGGCCAGAAGGTAAACATTGCCCTGTATATAAGTCCTAATGCTATTACGAATGGTGTAATTACTAAATGCAGGAAGAACTAATTTAAAGAACAGTAAAAAATTACTGCCAGAAAATGATCACCGATTTACGGATCCAGCTAGCCTTTATGGAAGACCTAGAAAAGCGATTAGCTATATAAGAAAGAATTCGTTCCTTTTCGAGCTGGAAAACCCCAAAGCCAGAATACATTACTAAAAAAGGTTCCAGAACCAAGTGGAATACTTAATAGTAACGCTGTGCTAACAAGAGCAGCAGTTAAAATAAATCTAAAATAAAAACAAAAGACTTGGAAAAAAAATTTAACAATTCGAAAACAGCCCAAAGGATTCAAGCCACCTGTAACGAGGCCCTAGGCTGGCAGAAATAGACGTGGACAGCAATACCTTACAAGGGCTTTAAATGCAATACGAACAGTACGAAAGAAACCTATAACGATACAAGTACGAATTGAAAACAAGCGATATACCGCATTTATAGACTGTAGCATATCAAAAGGTAATTACATCGCTTTAGAAATAATTAACGAACTATAGCTATTATGGAAAAATAAGGAATATTTTTTCGAAATCGAGAATACCGAAGGTCAAACATTTAACTACGACGATAAATAGGTCCGATATAAGATTAATTACCTTAAAACCTTTATCGAAGGAAAAAGATAAACCATTAAATTCGACGTTATCGCCATCAAAAACGTCGATCTAATTTTAAGTTTGCCATGGTTGGAATAATATAACCCGGCTATTAACTAGAAAATTCGCAAAATGGATTACGATCTATTTTCTAACAATAAGTTAAACGACGAAAGATTTTAATATTTAATCGATAAAGTAAACAAATACAGGTATAAAAAAGGGCAAAAACTTTACTGCTTAAGAATATACGGCATATCAGAAAAAAGGGTACAACCGAAAAATAAAACGTATTATTGCTAACGTTAAAGCAAAATTTAAGCAGATAAATAACGATTTAAAACGACCGCCCGAAAAATTACCAAAATAAATAGTTAAAATATTTCTATAGTAGAATAAGTAAGACAAATTATTTGATAAGGAATTTAACATTAAATTGTTAAAGTACAGCGAATAAAATTACGAAATAATTTTTAAAAATGGCAAAAGTACCGCTTTTATCCGATATATAATCTAAATTATGCAGAATTATACGCATTCCGGGATTACCTCGAAAACAAGCTTCGAAAAGAATAGATTCGACGTTCTAAATTACTAGCCGGATACCTTATATTTTTCGTACTGAAAAAAAGGGAAAAGCTCCGATTAATGGTGGATTATCGACAACTTAACGATATTACCGTCAAAAACAAAACGCCGTTATTATTAATTACCGAAATAAAAGATCGCCTGTATGGAACAAAATAATTCACAGCTATCGATCTTCGAAATAGCTATAATATAATTGGGATTAAGGAGGGATACGAATACAAAACAGCTTTCAGGACGAAATATCACTTATACGAATACCTAATTACCCCTATAAAACTGACTAACGTATTAGCAACCTTTTAACGAATAATAAACTATATATTAAGAGAATACCTGGATATTTTTATTATTTATTACCTTAACAACATTCTTATATATTTGGAAACGGAAGAAAAATACAAGAAATATATTCATTAAATCCTATAAGCGCTACAAAACGCCAAATCTTTAATAAACACCGAAAAAAACCATTTCCATTAACAAAAAATCCAATTTTTAAAATATATTATTATACCAACCCAAATTCGCATAAATCTTAAGAAACTATCAGCAGTTAAAAATTAAACATATCCCACTAATATCAAGAAAATACAAGCATTTCTTGGATTCGTTAATTATTACCCACGATTTATACGTAATTTTAGCAAAATAACTATGCCATTAACGGAACTTACCAAAAAAAAAATTTATTTAAATAAACTCTAAAGAAAAAAAAAGCTTTCCAGTAAATTAAAGATACCCTTACTAATAAACCAGTACTGATTATATACAACCTAAAGCAACCAGTTAAGCTAAAAACCGATACTTCGAATTATGCCTTAAAAGCTATAATTAACCAGCGAAACGATTAAGAAAAACTTTACCTTATTAGGTTTTATTCCTATAAACTACATAAAGCAAAATTAAATTATCCTATTTACGATAAGGAATTCCTAAATATCGTTAACACCTTTAAGGAATTCAGGCATTACTTTAAAGGTAACATGCATTAAATTAAGGTATATACGGATCATAAAAACATTACCCACTTTTCTACGACACGAAAACTTGTCGGAAAACAATTACGTTACGCAATAAGCCTTTTTAAATTTAATTACGTTATTATTTATCGAAAAAAATCGGAAAATAACAAAGCAAACGTACTAAGGAAACGACCTAACCTAGAAAAACCTAAGGTTAAAATACAGCAAACAATCTTCGATATTATATCCGAAAAATACCTAAAATAACGACGAATTACTACGATACGAACTATACCAGCTGATATATATTAACGTATTTAGTAATACAATACCAATTAATTAATAAAGCACTAAACAAATAAAATACAGGTACCCGAAAACTTACAAGAAAACTTAATACAAAACGTATACGAACACCCTGTATATAAACACCCAGGGATTTACAAAACCTTAGAACGCTTATAACGGATATATTACTTTCCTAAGATAAAAACTATAATGCGAAAAGTATTACGATAAGGCGATATTTGCGTTAAAGCAAAGGCACGACGATATAAACCCTACAAAGAATTACAACCTTTACTAATTCTAAACGACCATAAGATTCGATTACATTTAACTTTATTATTAAATTTCCTTTATCAGAAAATCCAATTATAAAAATAAATTACGATAACATCTTCGTAATCGTTAACCGATTTATGAATTTCTTTTTATTTCTACTTTATAATAAAAATACCGATACAAAGCAATTCGCATACATTTTTCTTAAACATATTTTAAGTACCTACGGACTTCCAACGGAAATTATTTCAGATAAAGGCATTACTTTTACATCGAAAATCTGGAAAAGTTTAATAGCTTAACTTGGATTAAATTATAAATTATCTAACGCATTTAAACCTTAAATAGACGGATAAACAAAAAAAACCAACTAAACGCTAAAAACGTATTTACGATACTATATTAATTACGAATAAAACAATTAGGTTAAAAAGTTACCAGTTGCATAGCTAGCATACAATACTAGTCATTACGAAAATATCAAAATAACGCCCGCAATTACCAATTTTAGTTTTATACCTAATGTTTACCGAAATTTATACAAAGATAAACTAGTTAACGTTAAAGCAATTCTTATATCAGAACAGCTAAAACAGCTGTACGTAGAAATGAAATCAAAACTTAATTTCGTACGTAACCAGATAAGCAAATACTATAACCAAAAAAGGTTAAAGGATTTAATTTTTTCAGAAAGGGAAATAGTTTACTTAGCCGCCAAAAAGATGCAAATTAAGAAGCTAAACCAAAAACTTGATTTCAAATATATTGGCCCATACAAAATCGCTAAGAAAATTTCAGAAAACAACTATAAATTAGAGCTATCGCCGAAAGTAAAGATTTATCCAGTTTTTTATATTTCCCTATTAAAGTTAGCAGCAGATATAATTATAGTTAGTACGGTACAGGACGAAAAAGTTATGGAAAATACACTAGTTTACGAGGCAGAAAAAATACTAGATGTACGCAAAAAAAAAGGACTTACCTAGTACCTAGTCAAGTAGAAAAACTACCTAAACTCCGAAAATACTTGGAAACCCGCGAAAAACCTTCCGAACGCCTAGCGCCTTTTAAAAAACTTTCACCAGTAACGCCGGAAGCGCCAGGGTTAAAAGCACTTTAATCTGCGTCGCCTAATAACGGCCAATTAATATTATCAACCCCAGGCCATTCCGAAAAGTCGGTAGCTTGCGTAATTTGTACGGCTCGTAAAGCCGTTTCGCCTTTTAATGTTTCCTGCTCCTCCAGTTCGTTTAAAGACTGAAGTCCACGATTTACCATTTTAACATTTTTAGACCGAAGGAATTTTTGCTGATGCCGCAATCGCTGGAAACGGGCGATCGCCTTATTTATTTCTTTTTGCGATTGCAGTAACCGTTTTTCGGTTAAAATTTCCTCGCGTTTTAAACGTTCCGCTTTTTTAGTAATGTTGCGTAAGGAATTAAAAAGGATACCCGATTTATCGTAATTTCTTTTCTTTAAAACGCAATTTTTACAACGAGTTACGTTTTCTATTATGACATATTTTTCCATATATTTAAAATACGCAGAATAAGGCATAATTTCGAAACCTTAATTTTGAATGTAAGTAACTAAATTTTCGCGTTCTTTTTTTTGGTTAGGACGTTTACAAGATGTTTATTTTTCGATACGGTTAGGCATAATAACGGAAAACAAGTAAAATAATAATAATATAAAATAGAGGAAGTTACTTATTAAACAAATGCGACAAATAAATTAATCTTTAAGGGTAAAGATCTTGGAAAGGGGGAGATCGTATTATTACCAAATAAGCTTAGATTATTAGCAGATAGTCGGAGGTTGTATGGATTACCTCCGATACAAAACCTTAGGTTATGTAACGTGGATCCGAATGGATTTACGGATCCAAACGGATTAATATAGTATAGATCCGAATGGATTTTCGGATCTATAGAGATTATAGCAAATGGATCCGAATGGATTTTCGGATTTAAGGGGATTCCATTTAAGATATATACGTTTATTATTTCCATAGTTTGAGATAGTACCAGCTTGCAATATAACTTAGTTACCTAGATTTACATCTGCTATTACTAGACGTGATTATTGCTTCATTGCTTAGATTTCCACGATACTATTACCAACATAAACCGTACGACTAGGTTTAATAGTTGGTTAAGCCCATAGCCGTCACAGTTTTGTTATGACCAAACAAGCTTGGCCTATTGGCAGACAGTCGGAGGTTGTGCGGATTACCTCCGATGCAAAACCTTAGATCACGTGACATGGATCCGAATGGATTTACGGATCCAAACGGATCAGTGTGGTATAGATCCGAGGGGATTCTCGTAATACAACTTGGTTACCCAGATCTACATCTGCTATTACCAGACGTGACTATCGTCAGATTCCCACGATACCACTGCCAACATAAACCGTACGACTTAGGTTTAATAGTTGGTTAAGCCCATAGCCGTTACACGTTTTAAAAAGAAAACGAAATGCTTTTAAATCCGAAGCGTTAAATTCTTTTATTTAGGACGGTATTTTTAGCGTAAGGTAAACAAAAAATACGGCAGCTGACAAATAATTAATACCGAGCAAAAGCGATTTGCGGTAATTAGGCAATATTATAAGGTTTATGGCTATAAAGAACGAAATTCGACCTATCGTCGCATAATAGTTTTATATAAAGAGTTTTTATGCCCTTTAAATTACACGTTAAATCGTATATACGAAACGCGCTTAGATTCGAAAATGCTTTTTAAAACCTTAAAATACCTGTAACGAACCTGTCGCACAACCACCTGGAAATGTGATCAGTATCCGAAAAGGGTTCTTGATTTGCAGGTAATAATAGGGCGAAGAATAATTCAGTAATCTGTTCGTTAAAGAGATTTGCGGACTTTCCCCTTAATCGAAGAACGATACCTTTGATTAAAAACTTAAATTAATAGCTAAGGAGCGAAATTAAGTAGGTACTATTTACAAGGAAACTTGGAAGCCTTATATGTCTTTTCCTTCCAATATATCCTCCGTTTGGTTTTTATAATATCTGTAATGTCTTTAAAGTGTTTCTGTGGTATCTTTGTAATATCTTTGTAGGCTCCGTAGAAACCATTCTTGAAACCGAAATTTACCCGACCCGAAGTTATTCCCCTTTTAGTTTCCCGCAGATAACGGAAGATTTTAATCCGTAACACTATTCCCCTCCTTTCAAGATCTTTATCCCTAAAGATAAAATAAGTACGTTTTTTTCGCTTTTTGTTTCTTTGGACCATTAGTTCCTAGTTAACATTATATTAGGTCCATTACGAAAACGCGCTAAATACTTTACCGAAAGTCGAAAAAACTTGGTCTCTTTTATTTTAAATTTTGGATACCTAATTATGCCTTGTAAACGTTGCGAAAATCTGAAACTGGAATATAAAATGGTTAAAGGGCGAAAAAAGTGCCAGCATTATTATAAGGCCAATATGCCTTATGGGGCCATTAACATTTCTTTAAAGTCGTTGCAAAATATCCGGTCCGAAAAGACGCGGATTGATCGTAAGAAACGGGCCGCCGAGGAAGTACTGTTGGACCTGCAGCAACTGTAAACAAAAGCTATGGCTAAGTTGATCAGGTTGAGCCGTTAATAAGACTTTTTACAACGTCGAGGTGTAAAAATGATTCGCCGCAGGTTTCGTTCCGTGGACGAATTAGAAAAATAAAAAAGATTAGATAAGGAAAGGGAAAAAATGGAATAACGTCGTAAAAAAGCAAAGTAAGCGTTGTTTGCTTTAAAAATAAACGCTACGGCGGAAACCTTTATTTTTTTTAATTGGAGCGGCCCAGGGTTAAACCTGGATACCGGGCCGTTATCGCCTGCGACTTTGGCCGCATTAAAGTCGGTCGGTTAGGATTTTGACGGTAAAACGTTTTAATTAGGTTTTTCGCGTTCGTTAGGTATTTAAAGGGTTTCCAAGTATTTTCTTCGTATAGGTAATCCTTTTATTTGATCAAATATTGGACCTTGTCTTTAATTACCTTAAAGTTTAATATTCGTTTAACTTCGTATTTATCGTCGTCTTTTTCGATTTCCAAACTAGTTTCCAGTAGAACGTTTTTGGATGCGGGTTTTAGCAAAGAAATATGGAAAATAGGGTGTATTTTTATCGCTTTAAGTAATGACAGTCGGTAGTTAGTTTTGGAAATAACTTTATCGACCTTAAACGGACCAAGTTTTTTGAAGTCGAGCTTATTATTAAGTTTTTTTATTTTGATTTAAAAAATGTTCGAAATCGCGTTTTGTTTTTGGCGTAATAAGTAAACTTTTTTTCCTTTCGATAAAATTGGTCTTTTAATTTTTTTTCTATTATAATACTGGATTATCTTTCGTTAAAGGAATCGTAATTTATTTTATAAGCGGATTTATATTGTTTGGATTTTAATTGCTACCGTTTTTGCTTAAGGAGCTTTTACGGTTAACTTTGGAGTTTCGTTTAATAACTGTTCTGGCCGTTAAGTTTCTGCTTGGTAATTATATACCGCTGTATGGGGAAAAATACCTATATCTTTATTGGTAAAAGTATTATAAGCCACTTAAGTTAATGGAAAAAGTTTAACTTAATTATTTTACTGGTAGTTAATATAACTTTTTAAGTATTGTTTTAACGTTTGATTTAAACGTTTTGTCTGTTTATTTATCTATAGGTGGTATACTGTCGAGAATTTAAGCTTGGTACCTATTTGCTTAAAAAAGTTGGTACTAAACTTTAATGTAAAAAGCTTATTTTTGTTTAAAATAATTTTTTTAATATCTTATGCTTATCGAAATAGTATCGGATAAAGGCGTAAGTTAGTTGTTTTGCCGTTACGTTTCCTTTAAAAGGTAGGAAGTATTTATATTTGGTGAATTTGTTAACGATTACCCATATTCCATCGTATTAAACTTTAATAACGGGGTTTTTTAATAGGGGTAAACCGGTAATAAAATCTTAAGTAATAATGTTCCAAACCTTTTCTGGAATATCTATAGGCTGTAAAAGTCCATAAGGTTTATGTCGGGCTGCTTTTGCCTTGTTGCAGATATTGTAATCCTTAACTACTTATTTAACAATTCGTCGAAATCCTGGAAAGTCGTATTTTTCCTGCAATCGTTTAGTAGTTTTGAAAATGCTTTAATGTTTATATAACGGATCTTTATGGAATTCTTTAACGAATTGCTTTTGTTAATTTCGAAGGATGTAAATTTTGCTACGGTACAACAGCTAGTTTCCAGGTTGTTTATCTAATTATTGCATTTCTTTTTGCTTTTTTTTATTGTAAGAATTTCGGAATTTCGTTAAAAGTTTTAAGGTAAGTTGTTTTAGTATTTTATATAACCGTAGGGTACCGTCCTTAATTTATTGCAGCATTTGCATTCGACGTTTCGGGACTTTAAAATCGTAATTTCTTTTACGATTTAAGATATTTACTTGGATATTTTCTTTCCCTTTAATATAATGGATTTAAAAGTTATATTTCGATAGGAAAATTATCTAAATTTCGTAACGTTTGTTTAGTTTTTAAGTCGTTATAAACCGGGTAAGGTTTTTATAATTTAAGTAAATATCGAAAGGTTTTTTAGTTCCGTTAAAAAAAGGTTCCCATTCTTTAAAAGCGTTAATAATCGCTAGCAGTTCTTTATCGTAGATCTTGTATCGGAATTTTACGTTTCGAAGGGCCTTAAAATAATAGGTTACTAGATACCACTTTTTATTATTTTTTTATTGCTTTAGGATTGCGCTTAAGGCATAATTTAAGGCGTTTATTTTTAAGCGTTTTTTTCTGTCGGCGTTAGGCAATCTTATTATTAACGCTTTGGTAATTTCGTTTTTAAATAGCTGAAAAGTTTCCTTAATTTTTTCTGGAAACTCGAATTCCTTTTTAATATATTCCTTAGTAATAAGTTTCGTTAAAGGTTTAATAATATCTTTATATTTTTTAATTAAGTTGCGTACGTAACCCGTAAATCTTAAAATCTGTTGGATATCGGTAACGGTTACCTTATTAAGGATAGGCCAATTTTTAACTGTTTTTAATTTGGAATCTTGGATTTGAATTTGACCGGGAGTAAAGGTAAATCCTAAATAATTTAGTTTTTACGTATGCCATATACTTTTAGCGGGGTTAATTCGGATATTTGCTTTATTTAAAGCTTTAAAAACCTGGAAAACATGTTTTTTATATTTTTCTAGCGTTTCGGAATAGATGAGGATGTCGTCGAGGTAAACAAAAACATATTTATTTAAGAATTTCCTAAGTATGGTTATAATTAGGCGTTAAAAACTGGCAGAGGCGTTAATAAGTTCTAAAAGCATAACTCGATATTCGTAATACCCGTATATCGTTTAAAAAGCAGTTTTCCATTTTTTTCCTTTTGCCATTTTAATACGGTAATACCTGTTTCGAAAATTTAATGCAGTAAACCATTTAACTTTGCTTGCGTTTTCCCTTAAGGTATTTATTAAGGTTAAAGAATATCCGTTTTTAATAGTAATATCGTTTAACTGTCGATAGTCGACCACGCGTCGATAAACCGGATTTTTATTTTAATCGATTTTTTACTTGCCGTCCTTAATTTTGGGTACCATAAGTACAGGGTATTTTGCGGGAGATTCGGATAGTTAAATGTAACCTTTTTTTAGGTTTAACTAAATGCTTTTCTATAAGGCCTTTATCTTTTTTGGATTTATGTGGTAAATTTTGTAAAGCTTAGGATAATATCTTTCTTTAATAGGTATGCGATAATCCTATTATCCGTATGGAAGTAATTCGTAGCTTTCTTTATCCTTAAAAAGTCGTTCGAAACGTTGGTATTTTGGGGTTATGGTACTGGCAAAGTCTGATACCTTAGCTTTTCGGATTATGTAGCAAACTTTTTTAGACCCTTTTTTAATAAAAGTTGATTTATGGTTCTAAGAAAGCTGGCGAATTTTCCAGTTAATTAATGGATTGCTGGAATTAAGTTATGGCATTCCCAGAATAATATTATAACCTGATATATCGGCGATATCCAAGGTAAGATACTTTTGGTACCTTTGGATTTATATTAAAAGTTTTTCAGTTTTTCTAAGGATTCGTCCGTTATCGTACTGGGAAAGATTTCCATTAATTGTCCGTAATTTGTAAAACTTTAGCTTGTACCTCCAAGGAATATGATATTTTTCGGCCACTGCTGGCGAAATAAAGTTACCTTTTGCTTTAAAGTTAATTATAGCTTTAAAAATCTAGTTTTAGTACTGAATAGGAATTTCGATCTGGCTTCGTAATCCTTTTCTTGCCTTATATAAGGTCTTGGTTCGCAAAGCTTTTCGATACCTTAATTTCGAAGGCTTTTGCCGTTTTTTAATTTCGTGGTTTTGTTTGCTAGGAGGCGTCTTTATTTGCGGGCTTTTTTAACTGCGTACTTGGTACACTTGTCGTTCATGTAAATATACCACTTTCGTTGGCCAATTTGGCATTTTACCTTAGTGATTTTTACCTTTAACGTTTGGAAAAGTTTCCGATTCGAAGTCGAGATTTTTGTAGGGCTTGTTTCCATATCCAGAAGTTTATGTATTAAGCATAGCATGGGGGTATAACATAAGCAACCCTAAGTAATAACTTTTCGGCTCTAATCCGATTCGGGGTGCAAATAACAAGATCGAGGGTATTCGGGTTATCAGGGAATTTCGATGCATTTGCAGTTATTATCAGGTTTTGTAAGGGTTTTTTCGTCCCAACCGGGCTAATAATCGTTGTTTTTCTTTGTTCGAAAGTGAATTGGATAATCGTTATCGTTGCAGGCCGAAAAATAGAAAAGTCCGTACCTATTAATAAAGTTCTGTTTAAGGGCTTCGGTTTTGAAATATACTACCCGTTTTAAGGGTTCGCTAGATTTAAGGGTTTTCTGCCCGTAGTTGCTAAATTCTGGACGTACCTAACCATATTCGTAATATATTTCGCATTTCCGCATATCCAAATAATATTCGTATCCTAGCCCTATAGCTACCCTAAAGGCTGGTTATCCGGGATAATACTTATAGGCTTTAGCTGTTTAATTCTGGTAAATTGGGTAACGTTCGTACTCTGGGTCGCCGTTTAGTTTATAGTAGGTTGTCGTAATGGTATATTCCTACTGGAAAAAGGTAAAACTAATTTCCTTTTCTTCCTCGCTCTTATTATCTATTTTTTGTTCGGCCGTTCGGGCCTTCTTTTAAGGAATCCCTTTCTTCCTGAAGTTCTTTTTGGTTAAAAAACGACATTCGTTCTTATAATAGCTTTTTTTGCTACAGTTAAAGCATTTAACATTCGATTTATCCTTTTTAGGTTCCCTAAAAATGGTATTTGCTTCCTTTTAGGTTTTATCCTTATTTTTGCTTTTTTAAAACTTGTTACTGAAGCTTCGATCGTCCTTTTTTTGTCGGATCTCTTTTTTTCCAAATACCTTTTAAAGGTACGTCGATCGGCAATAATGGTTTTGTTAATATAATCCTAAAAGAGGCCAATCTTGGGCACTTTATATATTTTATCTTTAACTTGTAATTTCAGGCCGTTATAAAAAAGATAAAATAATACGCTTTTTAGAAAATTGGAAACTGATATAAAGCGATTAAATTTAGTCGCATATTTGGCTGTTAACTTGGTTTGCTGAAAAAGGTGCAACTGTTTAACCGTATATTGTTCTTTATCGGAATCTTTAAATAAAACTTACATTTTTTCCTTAAAATATTTATAATTGCCGAAAATATAATTAATTAGGTCGGAAAATTGGTTAAGATAATTTATAAGGTAATCATTTATAATAGGTTCGAACCATAAGAAAACTTTTCCGGCAAGCAGCTAAAAGATAACTATTATCTTTTAATAATTTTCCGTCAGAAAATTCTTATAAAACTTAAGGTAAAGTTTGGCCTGGACCAAGAATCTTTCCATATCTGTGGTACCGTCGTAGGGTTTTGGGGGGGTTGGCTTATAGCCTTTAACCTTTAGCATTCCATAATAAGCAGGAGATGGAACAGTATTTTCGCGGAACTGATTCGTACCAAATAAAGGTAATATCGAAAACCTTTGCTATTGAGCGAGTTTAGCATTTTCCCTTTTTACCGCCTGAAGTTTAGTTATTAAGGTACGCAGCTTGTCGTTAATCGTAAGTTCTTTTTCTTTACCTTTCGGGCTGTCGGATTCCTTTTTTTCCTTTTCCGGTTCGTTTTCCTGGACTTTAATAGTTTCCTTAGGAGCCGGGGAGGATTGTTATAAAGAAAAAGAAGGTTTTCCTTAAGACCGAATAATAAGAAGGGCCATGTTGTCGATTAAAGAAAGGATTTTTTTAATAAAAGGTAGGATATTTTAATCCAAATATCGATCCTTTATTGGCTAATAATGGCGATCGGATATGTCGTTTATCTTCTGAACGCCGTTTTGTAATATCGTCTTTATTAAGTTTAGGAAAGCTTGTGCCTAACTGGGGCTTAAACCATTTGTCGGCTATTAATTAAGGAGCTATCAAAATTTAACGAACTTATCGCATAACTACCTGGAAATATGATTAGTATCCGAAAAGGGTTTTTAATTTGCAGGTAACAATAAGGCGAAAAATGATTTAATAATTTGTTCGTTAAAAAGATTTGCAGACTTTTCCCTTAATCGAAGAACGATGCCTTTAATTAAAGACTTAAATTAATAGCTAAGGAACGAAATTAAGTAGGTACTATTTATAAGAAAACTTGGAAGCCTTATATATCTTTTCCCTCTAGTATGTCCTCCGTTTGGTCTTTGTAATATCTGTAATATCTCTAAGGTATCTCTGTGGTATCTCTGTAATGTCTCTGTGGGCTCCGCAGAGACCATTCTTGAAACCGAAGTTTACCCGACCCGAGGTTATTCCCCTTTTGGTCTCCCGCAGACAACGGGAGATCTCAATCCGTAACAATACCGTCCCATTCGTGATTAAATAAATTATTTCGTAAAAATGGAAGCTAAACGTAAACGTTCTTTTTCGTTATCCTGTTATTGTAGCAAATTTAATATTTTCTTAAGCAACAATAGAATAACCAAAAAAACGCCCATTTTTAGCTAGCGTTCTTTATAAACAGTATACTTAAAAAAGCAAAATATTTTCCAACATGAATTCTTCTTATCCGTAGCAAAAGCTAAGAAATTGACCCATTTCTAAAAATTTCAATACCTAATAAAAAAGCTACTACAATTTTACGACGCATATTAACACGTATCAACACCTATTAACACCCGTACCCTCTATATATTAACGTATTACTAATAACTTAACTTTCCCATAGGTTCTCCAAACTCTTAACCTTTCTTTAACGCCTATATACGTAGCGAAGTAGTTATTCGAAGCTCGCCGTCCATACCGCCTTAAAATTTCGGGTGATTAGAATAATGAAGAATACGATAATCGGTATAACTAATACTTTAAAATAACACTACCTAAAAAACAAAAAGCTTAAAAGGATACGGATAGGATACGGATACAGATATTTAACACGGGGAAGCTTTAACAACCTTTAATACGTTACTTTCTAACTATATATACATCATTTAATTAAATCTCAACTTACGCTCGCGTTCTTAAAATAGCCTCTGGATTTTCTGCTTCCGTTACCCAACGCATTCGCAACATTTTACAAGAAACAACCCGAATTATTCGTCGTTAAGAAAATCGTTAAGCGTATATCTGGCGTAACAACGAACATAAACTTTAAAGTTACCGAAAAAGGTTTTAATAAGATTAAAGTCATGTAAATATAAAGGAAAATACGGCAACTTTATCCTAGCTTTTTCGTACATCGTATATATCTTGTCCGAATAATAGAAGCTAGCGTTATCCATTACCAATACGAAACGTGGTCAAGGGAAAGAGTTCATCAATGGCAACACCCTTTCCTTTAATTACAAATAGAGCCTTCCCGGTTAGTAAAACCCTAATATATAAAGGTATTTAACAGCGCGTCAACAGTGATCGCGGGCAGCATATTAAAGCGACGGCTTCGCTTTAAAACCCTTCGAACGAACGAAATAAAACCTTTAGGTACCCAGCCGTAGCGACGGTTAACATTACGTTAATCAACATCCGATGCGTTTACGAAAACAAAAATATTAGCAAAGTATTTAGCAATAGCGTAAAAATATTACATCCGTTAACCCGAATCCGCCTGCGTAGCTTTAATCTTTAGCTTTTTATTTTCCCAGTTAACAGCTTTCAGGTGTTCCGAAATCGTAAAGATGGTTACGTATATATCGCAGTGATCAGCGAGGAACTATTACATTTCGCCGAGATACAGGTCGGGTTTATAGGCTAATTTATTTAATAACTTTTATATAACCAGTTAGCTAGGATAACGCGTAACGGAATAACGCGTAACAATATATAGCACCTACGTTAAGCGCCTAAAAGAATAACTTTAGAGTTCCCTTATAATGATAATCAACGCCGCTTATAAGGAATCGCTTAATTGCCCTATATTAGGCTTGGTATCGTTTAATCGTGCGTTTATCGACGTCGAAAGCCATAGCTAAGTCACCGTCAGAGAAGCCACTCTCGGCTATACAAGCTAGTAGGTTATATTTCTGTACGACCGTAAGGCAATATTGTCAGATAAGAAGCCCGATAAGCGTGCACTTATTAATTCGGTCTTTTGGTGCAGTGGCTAGCTGACAATTAAGAGTCTCAGATATGCTCCACAGAGTGGAGTTCTAACGGCGCAGCTAAGGCCTACTAGCCTGCACCTGACCACTTACCCGAAAGATTCAAGTTCGATTCCTGTAGAGAGCAAAATAGAACACTGCGCGTAGTGACGATATTGCGCTATGACTAAACCAGCTGTTGCCGCTAGGTCGACAACAACTGAGGGGGTGTGTCATATAAGTAGCAAGATAGAATCTTGCACTTAACACTTAGATAAGCTTATCGCAAATGATCTTTTGGTGCAGTGGCTAGCTGACACGTATGCCGTATTTGGCTTTCGGATTGGGGCTAATTAGCGCTTCCCCCGCTTCGAATTATCGTGTATCGTACGAATCGTCCATTAGAACAGCTTCAACTCGTTGTGTTGTTGTCGAAGGGCTACACGCGTTATGAAGGGGCCCATACAAAAAAAGGTGTGTGATTCAGAAGCTGAGTGGGGCGGGAACACTCTGATTCGAAATGGGAGTAGCTGACCGGTTGATCTATCGCAACGTCTGCAGCTTCCCGTTGTCTTCTCATTTTGGGCCGTAAACCACACCTAAAATCAATCAAAAATACGGCTGCTAACGGTTATTCACGACAGAAAAGTTAGTTGCAGCAACAGTTGCAACCCGCGTTGCACCGCGTTCCTCCCATGTATCGACTCAAAGTGGACCACCTTCTATATATGGTTAACACGAACACCGCTACCGCTTATTGTGTGTTCTTTTCGCAGTGGGGGACATAGTTGTCTGTCGCTAGCCAGTATTGCTCGTATCACGAACTACCAACCATACCCAAAGTTGATAGTAGCCGCGATAAATTGCTTTCCGTCGCCTGTATTGTTATTCTGCGTGCCGGTGCCCGTATTGTTGAACTGGTTGACTGCTCCCTGGTGCGCGAACAGCGTCGTCGGCGCGGATTGCGGCACCTTGGACAGGTCTTCGATGGCCTTTCGCAGCGCGTCCACTCGCCCCTCGGTCGCCGCTTTGATGGCGTGGTTCGCCGCGATCAGCTGCGCGTCCTCCGCCATGCCCTTCAACAGCTCCTCCACCAGCCCGCCCCTGCCCAGCGCCCGGATCGCCCGGTGATACCGCTTGAGCCTGGCGGCGTCGGGCTCCAGCTCCATGCCCTGCATAATTTTCTTGAGTTGCTCGGCCTTGCCCTTGCATCGTTGCACGGCGGGCCCGATGGATTCCCATGTGTTGGCGCTACTCGAGTCGGCATCCTCTTTGGCTTGGGAGAGCCGCGCCGAGGCGGTCCGGAGCGTGTCTTGGATGAGCGGGAGGGTCCCTTCCACTTCGCGAAAGGCCTGCGGGAGGTTTCGGCTGTCTTTGATGGCGCGGGAGACCCTGATAGTCACGTCGAGAATCCCGACGACGCCGGAGAGGGCGCTGATCACTTCGAGGCCCGACATGCTTGAATGGAGGGTGATAAATCGAAGTAGTACGCGGTCGTCTTGATACAGTTTTTTTCTTCCCCTTGTGGAATCGTGAGTGCGTTCCTCCTTTACTTGTTTGTTAGGCAGCAATCCCACTGCAGCCATGATTGGGCCCCAAACATCCGCCCGCCTTCCAGTAGGCGCCTATTTCGGACGTCCGTGAGACGTCGAGGGAAAGAATACGATTTCCCATGATGTGCGTATCGACGAGTGATATCTAAGCAGCCGTTTCCTTCGGTCGGCTGAACCTTGGCCCATACCAGAGGGCACGAACCAAATGACGCTGCCATTTCGGTTTTCTGCGTACATTGATGTGACAAAAATGTGGCACCATCCTCGCACCCCACGGCACATTTCAACCCAATGCTCCATAGCCTTACTACTTCAATAACAGAAAATTCCACAACAACACGACGGAATTAGACGATTTTGCCCGCATTTTACCCGTAAACAGCTCCCCTAATGGGGAATTTAGTGAAGGGGCGCGTGCCTTTATGACGGGGGTGGTTATCGGGCGGCGAGCTAAAGTGCCTGTGGCCAACGTATTCGGTACCACCTATGCTATAAGTCGGAAACTGCCAGCTAGCAGGGGGTGCGCTAGCACCCCATATACGGAAAGGCTCGCTCTGATCGGAACATATAGGTTCCGTGACTAGACTCCATAAAAAGAGGAGTGCGCGTTTTAAAGCGACTGCAGCTAGTTATCCAAGACAACATAACTGATGTCTCCTATATCTGATGTCTCCTATATCTGATAATTAAAAATCTTATTAGCTTAAGTCGCGTTATTATCAATTAATTAGCTGTTACTGAAACGATATAAGCTATATATTAATAGCAATTATTTATATACTCCATTATCCATAATAACGACCGTACCGTCGATATCTCCCGTTATTTATAAGGGATCCAAGGATTGGGATCGCTTTAAAAGCGAATTTTAATCCAAAGCGTTCGCGTTTGGTATTTAGCGTTATAACGACCTTAATCAACATAATATATAACCTGTCGAACTTACAAGACTTAGTATAATCTTTTATCCGAAAAAGCTAATTCGTTAGATAACGATGCGGGTAATGAAATGGTGCAGGGTGCCGGGCCAGGGGCATGGCTTGGCTAATCAGTTAGTCAGCTCCATATGTGTATTTCTAGGAGCTCTTTCCGCCGGGCGCAACCCCGAGACATGTTCATCATCGATCATCGTTTATCAGTTTATTCAAATATACACTTATGTCTATTCTAAAGTCTAGTTCAATACGGACCCAAATACAGTGTTTTCGTTTGCCTTTATTACCGCTATACTCGGTTATTTTATCATGACCCGCTTCCCAAAGATGCTTTGATCGGAAATAAGTTTTTCTGTCCCAATTCAAGTAGCTGCCAAGGAGAGGATATTGGCTTTTGTTAGCTGCCGACGGACCTTAATCTTCGATTAATAAGTCGGAAGGAACGGAAAGGACGAGGTTTTGATTAAAAGCATTTAAATCCGAATACGATTACGATAATGGCTACGAATACGATAACTTAAGCGGCATGCAATTAACGACCGTGATTATAATAAGGATACGACTTTATATACGATTAATAAAAAAAAGTTGTTAAATTAAGGCCGTATTATAAGAACAGCTTTATTTGGACGACAGTAAAAAAATACGAACGTATATAGGCAACCGGTTTTGGAGCATAAATTAATTACCCAAGTTTTAGACCGATTGCGCAATTTAGGATATTATACGTATTAATAAAAAGATTACGTAGTAAAACAGAATATAAAATTTGATTAATAAGGGTTAAAAAAATTAAAATTACGTCGCTAGCGACGTAGTTATTAGGATTTAAATTAATTAAAATAAATGCAGCGACGACAAGATTAACGATATAAATAGGATAGCGAATACGAACAGAAAAAGGAATAAGGCTGTAGAATTATTTATTTTGCATACAAAAGGAAAGTATCGAAAAAGAAATAACTTTTTTTAATATAATGCAGAAATTAAGAAAAAAACGTTATAGGATATATTTTAAAAATTTTTAACGTTAATCGGGCAGCATTTTATTTAGTTATTATTAAACGGTAATATTTAGGATTTTTTTTTATTATGTTTAAGTATTATAACGCTTAAGTTAATAATAAAAGTATTAATTAGTAAGTTGGAAAAGGTGCAATTAAATAATTAACGACGGAACAATAATTAAAATAAAGCTATTCGGACGGATAATAAAAGAAAAAAGTTACTTATTTTTTAAGTCCGAAAAAGAAAGAAAATATATTTAAAATAATTATTACGGATAATTATTTATTTTATGCTTAAATATATTCCGTTTAGAACAGTATTTTAAAACCTAAGTAATTTAAGGATTAGTGATATTAATTAATTTAAAATAAGTTTTAACAAGTTTTTTAAAATTGTTATTTAGGTTTATTTATAATACGGATTATTGTTAATATCGAACTTTTTTAACTTTACGAAAAATCAAAATCTTGCTTTAAATATAACCGTTTAATACTGATTAATAGAAAACCTTTACGATAATAAACTTAGCGAAATTAAAACTTAAAGTATTAATAATCCGATTAAATTTCCAAAATTAGTTAAGGATACGATTATTTAAATAAACTTTAAAATTGTTGTTAATATACCGCAAAAACGAAAAATTATATTAACCTAAAATTTAAAGTTATTTATAGGATTAGAAGTATTTATACCGGACGTTATATTTTTTAACCTATTAAGTAGTTTGATTACGAGTTTCTTGTTGATATTATAAATAAGTTTTCGTTTTTTATAATCTTTCCGGATTTATCGGCTTTTTCCGATTTTCATTTTTTAAGAACTGGAATTACCGATTAGCTTAAAGGAATTAATAGATTATTTACGAAGTACAAACTTAAGGAATTTGAGATAATCGCCGAGCTACTTTATTAAATTAATAGTTTTTTTATAGAAAACCGGGTTAAAGTTATATTTAATAATGTAACCTAATAAAATAAAACGTTTAAACGTATTTTAAAAACCTTTAAGTTGTAAAACTTAAAGCAAATTCGGACCGTTAAGGATTAATTAAGGACTTTAACGAAATAAGCTTAACGTAATATCCTTAATTATGTTTATAAGTACTATTTAAAATATGTTATTAAAGTAAAAAATATCCTGAAAAAAATTAAGCAAAAAAGTAAAATAATTATTAAGAACAAATATATTAAAAGCTTACTGGAAAAGTTATTTGCTAACTGTTTTAAAGGGATTTTTAATAATTTATTTATAAAGCTGGAAAACCTGTACGTTATTAGTTACGATAATGTTTCGATATTAATCAAAAATTAGGCTTTAAATAAGGCAAAACTTTTAAAATATAAAGGACGTAAGCGATAATAAAAAGGTATCCGCTTTAACATTAATTAAGAAAAAAGGGAACGGTTTTATCCAATTTAATAGCTTCAATAATAACGATTAGAAAATCTTTAATTGTAACCAAAATTATTTAACCGTATTAATTAGGTATTAAAGATTACGAATACGTTATAAAACTTAAAAATCGTATAGGCCCGATAAATCCAAAACTTAAAAGCTTTTAAAGAAAAGATATATAACCGAAAGGTAGTCCGGATATTACAGTATTACGTTCTGCCAGGATAAAAGGCATTTTGGGCATATAATTATAATGCTGATCCGTCGATTAATGTAGTTAATTTTTAGCCGGATATTTATATTCGATTAAGTTTTTACCGTAAACGAAGTAAATACCGAAACCGAAAAAGTTATCATAAAAGTTATTAAGGTTAAGGTAAACGTTTTGGTAACCTTAATTAAAGTACTTGTTAGTTCTGCTTAAAGCTAGAATATATTATGCAAAAATGCCGTTTGTTTGTTACTATAAAAATTATAAAATTGGTTTTATTCGCCGATAATAGATATATCTTTTTTTTTAGATCCCCGGAAAATAAAGTAACGTTAGGTATAATTTAATTCCCTTAAATTTTAAAAAGTTAGGCGATCGAATAATAGATTCCAATTTAGAAAAAAAATCTCAAAATAGATTTATGGTTCGCCAGCTTTCCTTATCCGACTTAAGGAAAAGATGCGGTATTTTGATCGGCGAAACGATATTTTTAAGGGCGTAAATAGTTAATTAACCAGCCCTAACTTGGATATTAATAATCTAGCTAAACTTTAAAAGCATATTACGATTTTTAAAGCGAAATCGATAAAAGCCCGATATTAATTAGAATAAGGTAACCGAGATTAACATAAACTATTTTGTTAATTATAACGGAAAGCCATTTTATAAAGAGGTACCGTTACGTAAATGGTTATGGAGTAACCTTATCGAAAGCAAAGGTACCCGGCATTTAGAGGAAATCAGAGCCCTGGAAATCGACCACTTGGATTAGCCGATTATGTTTACTAGCGCTATAATAGCTAAGCGTTCCAAAAATGAAAAAAAGATTTTTTAAAAGCGTAAAAAGGAATAAGACCGAACACGAAACTAATAACGACGAATTAATATACGAAGGACTTTCGTTCCATAATATGGAAGTCGGCGTTTAGATCAATAATACCTCTTAAATAAACGATGGTACTTAAACGGATAATACCTTTACCTATAAAAGCTTAATTGATAAGTATGTAATCAAATTCTAGAAAAGAAAAATCCGGGAAAATTCCAAAAGAAAATTTGAAATTATTTAGTCCGAATTAATCGGGGTTTGCCCAGATTTCGGAAAAGGTTTTAAGAATTTTATGGCCGCCAAGATTTTAGAAGTATTTAGTTGTAAGAATAAGAAAATAATTAAAATAACCGAAGCCGAAATGCGAGGATCAAAAGTTCCAGAAGTAAAAAAACCCGTTAGGATCCTTATTATAAATATCGGTTATAAGGTAAAAAACCAGAAAAAAGCTAAAGTTTTGTCGATTTAGTAATGTAGTTCAGCTAAATACATTACTCCTTTATTTAAACTGGCAATCAAAATAGGCTACGGAAATAACGAGGATTTGATTAATAGAATTATCGATACTAGAGCCGAATCGAGCGTTATAATTACGTCGTACGTTAAGCGACATAGATTGGCCATGCGATAGATCCGCGTATCGTTTTTAGGCTTTAATTCTTAAAAGAGGATATTATTTAAAGGCATAATTAAAGCTTCCGTTTAGCTAGCTAGCCGATTAATTACCATTTTTTGCTTGTCGTTAATAACTATTACGTTACGCAGCTATTAATCTTAGAACTTAACTTTATAGCTAAATCGAAAATAACGCTTAATATGAACCCGGATATAATGGAAAAAACTTTAAAGTTTGGCCCGTCGAAGATTATTATGCCTTTAGTTCCTACAGAACGTATTACGTGCAGTATTCGTATTGACGAAAAGCCAAAAAAAACAGCCGGTAAAATAATAAACCGCTTTACTGGCGAAAGCAAGCTTACGAACGAAAAGACAAATAAGCAAGTTATAAACCCTTATATCTTTTCGGTTAATAATATTTACGTTAATTCAAACGCAAAAAGTATTTAGAAAGCTATTAATAATAAGCTGGAACCCGGAAATAAGATTTTAGGCTAGTTTAGCAATAAGGAATTAATATATGCTTTATATAAAATATTATAGGACGAAATGTAACAAAAGATTAATAATAATTAAACCGTTTAAATTAATACGATGTATAAACTTAAGTAAAAGAAAGTAGTACATGTCGACGATGCACTCTTTAATGGATTAATACCTTTTAAAAACCCGAATGAAAAAGTTAAGAAATTCGAAAAAGCTTCGCAAGTTATTAATCAGAATAGCGAAAAGCGGGATAAGCCCGGTATACCTTTAGCTGCTTTATTTCTTAAATTTATTACTATACACCGAGGAATTCGATTTATTAAGGAACGCGCCGACGAAGTTCTTAATTAATTAGGAAACAAATTTATCCGCGTAGAAAAAGCCTTTTTAAGGAAATGTTCCTTCGTAAAGAAGTTGCTTTAGCCTGGGATTAAAAAAAATGTAACAGAATTAGATTAAGTGTCGTACTAAGTTATAAAATTCGAACGATTTTTTATAAAGCGTAATAAGTTAAGGGCATAACAATGCCAGCGAGTATCAAAGATAAGTTGATCGAAATATTGCGAATACGTATTTAGCGAGGTATTTTCGAATAGTTTTATGCTGTATATAAAAATATTTAGTTCTTAGTCGAAAAGAAGGATAGTAAGTTCCGACTAATTAATTTTGCGATTAAATTAAATGTTGTTACTTTGCGAAATGCCTTTATGCCGGATAATTACGACGAATTCTCTGCGGATTTTATTATATACTTATTAGTTACCTTGGTGGACTTTTTCTTAGGTTACGATCAGGTTATTTTAGCTCCAGCCAGTAAAGATTTTACCATTTTTGCGATACCGTTAAAACTTTTAAGGTATATTATTATGCTTTAAAGGTTTACCAACTTCGTGGTTTATTTCTGCCATATAATTGGGAAAATTTTGGACGATTTGATGCCCGATATAATCCGGCCATTCGTCGATAACGTCGGGGTTAAAGGCTTAAAGATGAGATATAATAATAAGGAAATTTTCCTAAGAATGCGGCGATTCGGTTATAAGCATATCGTTAACATAAATAAAACCTTTTTTAACTATAAGCTTATTGGTATAACGATTAGTATAAAAAAGTTTTAATGGTATTAAAAAATAATCGTTATAATCGGGTTTATCTATAAAACGAATAGGCGGCGATTAGATATAGTTAAAGTAAAGAAAATTTTAAAAATTGAGTTATATAAAAACGTTTCGGAAGTTAAAGTTTTCTTAAGTATTATCGTTTATTATCGAATATTTATTACGGATTTCGTTATTAAAATAAACCTTTTATCCGTTTATTTCGGAGGAATTAACCTTTTATTTAAAGCTTCGATTAGGATTATGTAATAAAAAGCGTTAAAAAAACGATTATTATTGCCCCGATTTTGATTATTTTGGATTATAATCCGGGTACCGGAAAGATTATTGTAAAAATAAACGCGAATAAGGAAAGTTTTGGAGGTACTTTCGGTTTATTAATTAATGGAATGGAATATTTCGCGCGCTTTAAAGGTGGTACTTAAAAAGGTATTAAGCTAAATTATAACGTTGGCAAATTGGAATTTCGAATTCTTTTTAAAATCTTAAAAGAATTCCGGAATTATATTTATAAACTCCGATTCGTATTAAAAATTAATATTAAGATATTAATAGTTTAAATTAATAACTTTTTAAGTTTTTTACCTGGTATTATAATTATTCGTTAAATTGTTTAAATAAAAATATTCGATTTCGAAATTAAATATATTTCCGGCAAGAAAAATATAATAACGGATAGCTTATTCCGAAAGCTATTTGGAACCTTTAACGCGTTAAACGATTAATAAAAGGAAAAAGTCGATGATTTTATTAATGTCTAGCTTAATATTATGCGGTTTAACTTTATTTTAATTAATATAACCTTTATACTTATTAATACGGATCGGCAATAAGGACCTTTTATTAGGAATTAATTTAAAGAATTACAAAAGTACGTTAGATTTTTGACGATATTAAATTTCCTTAATCGGTTCGATAATATTTTAAAAAGGAAAAGAAATGTTTTTAAATCCGAAGCGTTAGATTATTTTATTCAGGACGATAATGTTTGGCGTAAGGTAAATAAAAGATACGGCAGCCGGCGAATAGTTAATACCGAGCAAAAGCGACTTACAGTAATTAGGTAATATTATAAGGATTATGGCTATAAGGACGAAATTCGACCTATTATTACATAACAGCTTTATATTATTAACGTAATATGTTTGGCCATATTCGGGAAGTAATGTTTACGTATGTTAAATGCTAAAAAGCAGCCGATCGACGTTACGAAAAACGTTATAGATTTTTGCAGCCGATTTACATAATTATTTTTTAGGTAATCGATATTTAGTTTATGCCCAATAACGATAGTTGCAAAGCTGCGGTCGAAACTAGGTGCGAATTATCCGATTATTTAAAAGTTAAAACTTTACGATTAATTACCTTAACAGCGATTTAAAAGTTTTTAAATAAATACGTCTTTTATAACATAATATCTCGATTAAAATTAAGATTAACAAAAGCTTTAAGAATAAAGGCGAGGTTATTAAAGTTAATACCGCGTATATAACCTAACAATAAGGCCTGGTCGAAAAAGGATACGTTCCGATTATTAAAGTCCTAATAAAAGCGACGAATAAGATTGGTAAAGGATAAGTTAAGTTTTTGTTTAAGATGGTTTTCGACGACAATATCATTATAAAAAGTTATGGCCTTAGCTTTTATAAATTGCTGTACGGACAAAAAGCGCTTTTACCGATCGAAATAGTTCTGCCGATATAGAGAATTATAACTTGGGATTTAGATACGCCCAAAGAAAATTTAATTGCGTAAAGAATTCGGTTTTTAAAAAGAAAAATTAAAGACGTAATTAAGGTTATTAAAATGATCGTTAAGCAGCGCCGTAAAACAGTTAGACTGGCGAATAAAAGGGATAAAAATAAGATAAAAGATAAACCTTTAAAAATGGATAACTTGGTATTATTATATAATACGTTACGATATATAGATATATTTAGAGATATAAAGCTGAAATACCGTTAGATTGGCCCGTATTTAATTAATAATATTATTGGTTCAAGTATTTATTATTTAAAAGAAATTGATACGATAAAATTGCAAGGTATTTTTTTTGTTAATAGATTAAAACAATTTGTAAAAAATAAAAAGGGATATTGGCAGCCGATTAATTTATAAAAAGATAATTGGACGAGATTATTCGTTGATTAGCTTAACGATACGATATTAAATATTTCGGATGTTACGAATGTCGAATTATTTAAAGATTAGTAGCTTAAAGCTTTAAAACCTGTTAAAATAAATATTAAGGTATAAATATTAAGTGGCCGATTTGAAGATTATGCGGTTATGGACGATAGTAATACGATAAAGACGATGCGATTAAGAGAACGGAGGAGATTAACGTAATTGATTGCGAGAAATTAAAGTATAATAGTTTCTTAAAAATTTTTTTTGCTTTTTTAAGTTTTTATGAATTCTTTTAAAATTTTTTACCGTTCCGTTTACCGATACCTTATACGATAATTATTATGCTTTACTTATGCAAGGTCGAATGGGTTCAAGCCTTATTTTCCAGGCTGAGCCAAATACACAGAAAATCATTACACGATGTAATTTGCACGATAGATACTATACCCAGTACCTTCGAACACGATAACTGATCAATGGTTTTCACGGTTAGGATAGATTGATACCTCAGTCCCATAGAGCCT
>QJNY01000490.1:0-60660 GCA_004155945.1 Monosporascus sp. mg162 | reverse complement strand
CCCCCCCCCCCCCCCCCCAAAACAAACACACACACACCCACGCACACACACATATATATATATATATGGACCCAGCAAAGCACCTCAGTGCTTGCCGTAGTGCTCGTTCACGAGCACGTATCGGTAACGGGCCTTCCCGTCCTCCATGTCGACGATGGCCTGGTTCGCCTCCCGGAGCGGGCGCTCCTGGATCCAGGGCCGGACGTTCTTCTCGACGGCGAGGCGCAGCATCTCCTCGATCTCGCCCGGCGAGCCGATGAAGCTGCCGCCGACCTTGACGGCCTTGAGGAGCAGCGAGAAGGCGTTGATCTTGGGCAGCTCGCCGCCGTCGGGCGCGCCCACCAGGACGAAGGTGCCGTTGGTGTCGAGCAGCGACAGGTAGTCCTCGAGCGGCATGCGCGCGCTCGACACGGTGCACACGACGAGGTCGAGAGACCGCGCGTGCTTGGTGGCCCAGTCCGCCTCGTCCTCCGTCGCGATGTACTCGTCGGCCCCCAGCGCCAGCACGTCGTCCCGCTTGTCGGCACGCCGCGAGATGCCCACGACGCGGTCCGCGCCGAGCGCCCGCGCGAACAGCACGCCGAAGTGGCCGAGCCCGCCGACGCCCACGATGCCGACCCGCTTCCCCGGCCCGCAGCCGTTGCGCTTGAGGGGCGCGAACATCGTGACGCCACCGCACAGCATCGGCGCCGCGAGCGCCGAGTCGAGGCCGTCGGGGATCTTGAACACGAAGTGCCCGTTCGTCCGGTTGTGGTCGGCGTAGCCGCCGTAGGTCTTGCCCTCGTCGCCCGGGTAGACGGCGCCGTACGTGAGGAGAGACTCGTTGCGGCAGTGGTTCTCCAGCCCGCTGGAGCAGTCGGGGCAGTTCTTCTTGAGACAGCTCCGCGCCTGGGCACCGACCCCGACGCGGTCGCCCACCTTAATGTGCTCGACGTTCTTGCCGACGCGGACGGCGCGTCCCACGATCTCGTGGCCGACAACGCAGGCTATACGTTCTTCGTCAGTACTCGGTAAGGTCTCGCTTACGGCGGACGTCTTGGAGCAGGTGAAGACTTACGATACGGGGTCTCCCACCATCCGCTCTTCAGCGTGTGGATATCAGAGCCGCAGATGCCGGAGTGCGAGATCTCGATATCGACGTCGTCCTCGGTCCACTTCTTGGGCTCAAATTCACCCCATTTCATATTCCCCTTGGCCGCTTCTGCGTCGTGGCCCATCCAGCCTTGGAACTTCGTGCTATTCTGAGCTGCCATTGTGGACTTGGATCGGGGTAGTATAGAGCCTGTCTATATTTCGTGATTTCGATGTTGGTCTGCTCTAGCTAGGGACGGCGGCCACGGAATACGGGCCCTACGACTCTTATACCTGCCGTCTCCATCTCGCCGCCTGGATTTGTCATCGCTTGTTGTTACCGCCTAGGCCCTACGGCGTTATGATACGGCGGCTACCGGAATGCGACACGCAGTAGAAGGTTTAGATGACAACCATCTAGAGTACACAGGGATGTTATTTGGTTAGTAGCCTCCACCGGCCCATTATCTCCCCTACACTCGATTCGTTGGTTTATTATTATAGGAGGAGCCCGATACTTACGGAGCCCGTGGGCTGATTATCACCAGTTTCTCCTTGTATTAGTTTGACAAATTAACTGCTAACCAATAAGTTTGGAATGCAGGTAAGAAGCTACATAATCGATCCGAAACAGAGCTCGGGGAGCTATAAAATGCTCTTACAATAAGACCACGGGTCGAGTGAATGTGGTTAATACGTAAATCCTTACAGAAAAACGTATGAAATTATGTATTGGCCATTGTACTCGAATCGATCTTTGATCACTTGTTAAGGGCTCACGATAACGGCATGCACTGGCAAAATTGTTAATGACGTCTAATACCATACAAATATGTATAAGATTATTCAAAATGGCTCTGAAGCGGCCTTGGTGGAGGCAGCTAACAGAAAATACCCTGCGTACATGCTCTATGTTAGTCCCGTACCCACCAGAGGCGGCACTAGTCAAGATCGTCAACGGCTTTCTGGGTGGAATGGTCCTACCAAAAAAGCCGCACGGCGGATCCGTTTGTGTTTAAGTGCGGCTCATCTCCGAGCAACTGCCGTGAGGCTATTCTCTGACGTAACTGTGGGACTACGTATAGGCAGTGTGGAGAGAAAAGGAACATTTTCCCAACCGTCTTCTCTCAAGTTGGGTCTGATCTTGTCAGTGTTAGCTCTACCATCCGGCTTGCTCGGCCTGCCTCGGGATCATGGACGGGAAACTTTTTGAACCAGGTACGAGAACGGCTATTACTTCGTATGCATTACTATTTCGTCCTCGCAATATTGCTTTAAGTCCGATCTCATAGTGTTTGCATTCGGCCCCACTGTCGCCCAAGGTTGTATGCAGTTCCAACTTCTGCATCGCCTAGGCAGTTGTGGCGAAATGCGGTTGTATGTTATCACTGTGCAACACAAGTAGGGGAACGAGTATGAAGTTTTTCTCATTCCATTATACATACGGTACAGGCAGCCTCAAGGCATTCTTTCTGGCTCCACTTAGCCCCTGACTTTTCCGCCGCTCCTCGCTGCCGTCAACCATATGGATTTCTTCAGCCTCGACTTCAAGCATAGCCAAGCCGCTCGACCGTTAAGCTGTTCCGCGTATGGAACCCAGTCGGACAATCCTCCGAAGCTTCGAGAAGCCAGCTAATAACTAAAGTACCCCCAAGTGTTTCTATAATTGTCTTGCGCTGCGCTGGGTGTATATATATCAATCCGTGGAATGGGCACAAAGCACCGCTTCCACTGGACAACGAAATACGAAGGACCTTGTCACAACGTTACCCTGAAAGTCAAGTATGAGTGTCTTGTTTTACATTCTTAATAGCCAATTTTGCGATAGGATGGATAAGGACCGATTCCGATCCGTTTTCGCTCGCCATCGGACATCTACTTCTGTTCAGTCTAGCCGTCTCCATATTATCACGCGGTTTTCCCTATACGCCTATGTAGATCCTCCCTAGACCACCGGACCATCCCGGACCCAGAAGCCATCCCCACTCCTTACTAAAACGTGATACAAGGCCGCGCACGGCTCATCCAGGGCACTGATGCTTTCCCAGCGGCCGAAGTTCTGAACCGTCACCTTCGGCACGGATGCCTCTGCCGAAAACTCACGGCCCGTTGCGCAGTAGCTACCGAGCAGGACGCGATTCCAGATGATCCGGACAGCCTGCTCGAGGGCGCCCTCTGGACGCCCGGCGACGGACAGCTTGATAGGTTTCAGTACGACCCCCAGCTGGTCCAGCATGCGCACCTGGAGGCTCCCCGTCGAGGTCGACTCCGCGTCGATGGTCTGTGTAGGCTCGTCCCGCCCGCTATACAGACGTTGCCCCGTGGGAAAGATAATGCAATGCAATCTTCCCAGACGCAGGGCAGAGGGGGCTGGTTGACTAGCATGCGCCTCCAGGTCGTGCCCGGTCTGCCAAAGGTTTGTCCCTTGGCCCTAATGTACTCAGCGGATGGAAACGGGAGGCGTTGTTCCAAGCATGCTTGGACTTCGCGAGGAGCAGCGCGTGCTCTCCGGGCCCGAGTCCGAGATGCGTAAAGCAGAACGGGAACATCTCCATGAGGAGGGGGTTGGCGGTACTGAATTGGGGTTGATGTTGGTGCAGCTACTGGGTGCAGCCGTTAGGCACCAATTCACCATCTCTGGGGCGCCGAATAAAGTATGTGCATGAGCAGATACGGGCTGATTTGCGGCTGGCATGGTGAACAAAGAATCGCAGGCGCGATTCGGCACATCTGCTAGGACAAGTTGCGAGTACCCATACTGACCTGCAGAGCCCTCACTCTTAGAATTATAGGAAATCGTGAGCTTCCGCTAAAGGGCACTGTGCGTCAATTCGACGTTGCTTATCGATGAAGTAGAACAATGTTGAGATTTGGAAAACAAACCCGTCGTAGACCCGGCTCAACCCGACCCATTATGAGTTCGGCGCTTTGTAATACACTGTTACACCGGAAGATGAAGGATCGAAGCCACAAGACCGAAGTCATGTAACGGATGCAAAGCTCTCTAGACATAATGTTTGTCGCATCTTTCTAAACTTACCCCTTGTCTCAGAGCGGCAAATGTAGATCGATAAGCGCTCTACAAGAACGCCAGCATGTCGTCAGCGACGTAATCGCACTACGTTTCTTCTCTCCGGCGTTGATATCCGCACGGGATTGGACAAGACAGAGATTGGAACGGCAACAGCACTATGCGTTTCCCGAAAGTTGCCCCGAGCAATTTCCTTTGTCGTGTATAAACCTGAGCCGGTACTGCTTTAACCTGAGCCTAGGGTGAGCAGGGTGAGCAGGGTGATTCGCCTGAGGTACAGCCCAGGAACGTCGTTTTTGGCCATCCCGGTTAAAGTTGCCATTTACCAAAATAGAAATAATTATGATAGGGATTATTTTCAAATTGACCATTTATGCGCGAAAAGCTTATGATCTTAATTTATTTATTACTATTTGATATCTTCTAGTTATACAAGTTACGACGTTTACAGTCGCTTTAATATTTAGCCGCCAGGAAAAAACTTAATAATTACCTAACGGAAAGTGAATACTCTAACGAAGATTTAGAATAAACCTTAAATGGTTAAACTAAGCGGGAAAATAAATGTGGAACAGGTTCGTTGGCGTCGATTTTACGAAAACAAATAGCGAATTAACCGGATTCTTAATACTAAAACGATGCGGCGGCGATATAGAATGGGCCAGTACGATATAATAACTAAGACTAGCAAGTTTAAGCATACGAAGCTAAAAGAAGACAGCGGAAGCGACGCCGCCTAGTTTAATCCTGGTTCGATGATATTTTCTTTTTAAGAAAAACGCCTAGCCGTAAAAGTACCTAGATACTTATATATATATATATATCTATAGTAATTAATTTAAAAATTCGTTACCTTAGCTAGCTTATACCTTTCTCGTTCGGTTTTTATATGTACTGCTATATTATAATAAAAATTAACCAATTAAATGCGGTATTTGTTAGGGGTTACAATGGTCCGAGAATTCCTGCCAAATCTTCGTACATATATACCTACATATCCTTACGTAGTTTTCGATAGTATACGAGACTCTAAACTTTTACACCTTTATATAGTTATACGTATCTTACGTAGCGTTATTTGTAATACGTAAAAGACTTTAAGTTAAACGTTGATATATTTTAACTATTATTATTTCGTTATTTATTAACGTTATTACTTAAGTAATAATATAATTAACGAGTCACAAATAATACTTCAGCAGAATTAAATAACCTTATTTACGATAAGAAATTCCTAGCTATCGTTAACGTTTTCAAGGAATTCAGATATTGTTTTAAAGGTAACATATATCAAATTATGGTATATACGAATTACAAAAACATTATATACTTTTTTACGATACGAAAGCTTGTTGGAAGATAATTACGTTACGTAAAAAACCTTTTTAAATTTGATTACGTTATTTTTTATCGCAAAGAATTAAAAAATAGCAAAGTAAACGCGTTTAATAAATAAATTAACCTGGAAAAACTTAATGTTAAGGTACAGTAAATAATTTTCGATATTATACTCGAAGGATATTTAAAATAACAATAAATTGTTACTATACGAATAACAATATCTGATATATATTAACGCATTTAATAATATAATGTTAATTAACTAGCAAAATACCAAATAAATAAAATACAAATACTTAAGAATTTATAAAAGGATTTAATACAAAATATATACGAATACTTGGTATATAAATACCTAGGGATCCATAAAACCTCAAAACGTTTATAACGGATATATTAGTTTTTTAAAATAAAAATTACGGTATAAAAGATAATACGATAATGTAATATTTGGGCTAAAGCAAAGGTACGACGGCATAAGCCTTACGAACAGAATAATTAAATCAAAAAGTTACTAGCTACATAGTTAACTTATAATATTAGTTATTACGAAAGCATTAAAACGACGCCAGCAATTACTAATTTTAGTTTTATACCTAAAGTTTACCGAAATTCACATAAAGATAGACCAATTAACATTAAAACAATTCTTATATTAAAATAGTTAAAGTAGCTATACGTAAAAATAAAGTCAAAGCTTAAATTTGTACGTAACCAAATAAATAAATACTATAACTAAAAAAGATTAAAAGAATTAACCGTTTCGGAACGGGAAATAATTTACGTAGTTATCAAAAATATCTAAACTGAAAAACTAAACAAAAAACTCGATTTTAAATATATTAGCCTATACAAAAACGCTAAGAAAATCTTAAAAAATAATTATAAATTGGACTACCGCCAAAGGTCAAATTTTATCTAAATTTTTCATATTTCCCTGTTAACGTTAGCAGTATATATAATTAAAATTAGTACGATATAAGACGAAAAATTTATAAAGAATTACCGGTTTACGACGCAGAAAAAATATTAAATGTACGCAAAAAAAAAAAAAAAAAAAAAAAAAAGAAAAGAAAAAAAGGAAAAAAAAAGAAAAAAAGGAAAAAAGAAAAAAAGGACTTACCTAATACTGAAATGGTGCAGGGTGCCGAGCCAGGGGGCATGGCTTGGCTGATCAGTTAGTCAGCTCTATATGTGTATTTCTAGGAGCTCTTTCCGCTGGGCGCAACCCCGAAATACGTTTATCATCAGTTACTTATCATATATATACACTTATGTCTATTTTAAAGTTAGGTTCAACACCGACCTAAATACAATATTTTCTTTTACCTTTATTACCGTTACACTTAGCTATTATATCGTGATACGTTTATCAAAGATACTTTAATCGGAATTAAGTTTCCCCGTTCCAATTTAAGTAGCTGCCAAGGAAAGGATACTAACTTTTGTTAGCTGCCGACGGACCTCGATTTCCGATTAATATGTCGGAAAGAACGGAAGGAATAAGATTTTAATCAGATGCATTACGATTCGATTACGATTATGGCTACGAATACGATAACTTAAGCAGTACATAATTAACAACCGCGATTATTATAAGGACGTAATTTTTTGTACGATTAATAAGAGAAAGCTGTTAAATTAAGGCCTTATTACGAAAACAGCTTAATTTAAAAAACGGCGAAGACGTACGAACGCGTATAAGTAATTAGCTTTAAAATATAAATTAATTATCCAAATTTTGGATTAATTGCGTAATTTAGGACATTATACGCATTAATAGGAAGATTACGTAGCAGGATAAAATATAAGATTTGATTAATAAGAGCTAAAAAGTTAAGATTACGTCGCTGGCGACGTGGCTATTAGGATTTGGATTGATTAGAATAAGTGCAGCGACGATAAGATTAACGATATAGACGGGATAACGAATATGAACAAAAAAGGAATAGGGTTATAAAGCTATTTATTTTGTATACAAAAGAAAAATATCGAAAAAGGAATAACGTCCCTTAATACGATGCAAAAATTAGCAGCGAAACATTATAAGATATATTTTAGACTTTCTTAACGTTAATCGGGTAATAACCTATTTGGTTATTGTTAGGCGGTATTATTTAGGATTTACTTTTTTTGTTAAATGTAACTAAGTATTATAGCGTTTAGGTTAATAGTAGAGGTATTAATTAGTAAGTTGGAAAAGGTACGGTTAGATAACTAGTGACGTAGCGATAATTAGGATAAAGCTATTCGGACGGATGGTAAAAAAAGGAGGTTACTTGTTTTTTAAGTCCGAAAAAAAGGGGAAATGTACCCAAAATAATCATTGCGGATAGTTATTTACTTTATGCCTAGATATATTCCGTTTGGAGCAGTATTTTAAAATTTAAGTAATTTAAGGATTGGTAATATTAATTAGTTTGAAATAAGCTTTAGCAGATTTTGTAAAGGCCTAACGAAACTTTTTAAGATTATTATTTAGGTCCAGTTATAATACGGATTACTGTTAGTACCGAATTTCCTTAGCTTTACGAAAGATTAAAATTTTGCTTTAAATACGACCGCTTAGTACCGATTAACAGAGAACTTTTACGATAGTAAGTTTAGCGAAGTTAAACCTTAAAGTATTAATAATCCGATTAAATCTATAAAGCTAGCTAAAGATACGATTATCCAAGTGAACCCTGGAATTGTTGTTAATATACCGTAAGGACGAAAGATTATATTAACTTAAGAACTTTTAAAGTTATTTATAGGACTGGAAGTATTTATACCGAACGTTATACTTTTTGAACCTATTGATTAATTTGATTACGATTTGCCTGTTAACATTATAGATAAGCTTTCGTCTTTTATAGTTCTTCTGGATTTATCGGCCTTTCCAAACTTTCGCTTTTTAAAAACTGGACTTACCGATTGGCTTAAAGGAATTAATAGATTATTTACGAAATACAAGCTTAAAGAATTTAAAATAATCGCCGAGTTATTTTATTAAACCGATAATTCCTCATAAAAAACCGGTTTAAAGTTATACTTAATAACGTAACTTAATAGGACGAAACGTTTAAGCGTATCCTTAAAACCTTTAAGCTGCAGGATCTAAAGCAGATTCGGACGGCCAAGGATTAATTAAGGACTTTAACGAAGTAAGCTTAATACGGTATTTTTAATCATGTTTATAAGTACTATCTGAAGCATGCTATTAAAATAAGAAACATCCCAGAAAAAGTTAAGCAGAAAGGCAAAATAGCTATCAAGAACGAATATATTAAAAGCTTACTAGAAAGGTTATTCGTTAACTATCCCGAAAGGATTCTTAACAATTTGTTCATAAAGCTAAAGGATCTATATGCAACCAATTACGATAATACTTCGACATTAATTAAAAATTGGGCCTTAAATAAAATAAAACTCCTTAAACATAAAGGACGTAGATAATAGTAAGAAGGTATCCGTTTCGATATTAATTAAGAAGAATAGAAACGGTTTTACCCGATTTAACAGCTTAAACAATAACGACTAAAAAGCCTTTAACCGCGACTAAAAGTATTTAACCGTACTGATTAGGTATTAAAGATTATAAATACGTTACAGAACTTAAAGATCGTATAGGTTTAATAAATTCAAAACTTAAAAGCTTTTAAAGAAAAAATACGCAACCGAAAGGCAGCCCAGATATTAAAATATTACGTTCCGCCAGGATAGGAAGTACCTTAGGTATATAACTATAGTGCTGACCCGTCGATTAATGCAGTTAGTTTTTAACCGGATAAATTTAATCGACTAAGCCTTTACCGTAAACGAGGTGGATACTGAAATCGAAAAGGCTATCGTAAAGGTTATTAAGGTTAAGGTAAACGTTTTAGCAACTTTAATTAAAGTACTTATTAGTTTTGCCTAAAACTAGGATATATTATGCAAAAGTGCCGTTTATTTGTTAACATGGAAACTACAGGACTGGTTTCACTCGCCGACGATAAATATACAATTTTCCTTGGATTCCCGAAAATAAAGCAACGTTAAGCATAATTTAATTTCTTTAAATTCTTAAAAGCTAAGTAATCGAATAGCAAATCCTAATTTAAAAAAAGATTTCAAAATAGCTCCATGGTTCGCCAGCTTTCTCTGCCCGATTTAAGGAGAAAATGCGGTACTTTGATCGGCGAGACGACATTTTTAAAGATATAAACAGTTAATTCATTAACCCCGACCCGGATACCAATAGTTTAGCCGAACCGCAAAAGCATATTACGATTTTAAAGCCAAATCGACGGAAGCCCGATATTAATTAAAACAGGGTAACCGAGATTAATATAACTTATTTCGTTAATATAACTTATTTCGTTAATATAACTTATTTCGTTACTATAACTTATTTTGTTAATATAACTTATTTCGTTAATATAACAGAAAGCTATTTTATAAAGAGGTACCGTTGCGTAAATGGCTATGGGGTAACCCCGTCGAAAGCAAAGGTACTCGGCATCTGGAGGAAATTAAAGCCTTGGAGATCGACGACTCTAATCAGCCCATTATACTTACTAGCGTTATGATGGCCAAACGTTTTAAAGATGAAAAAAAAGAATCTGATGGCATAAAAAAGAATAAAACCGAATACGAGATTAATAATAACGAACTAATATACGAAGGATTTTCGTTTTATAACATGGAAGTCGGCGTTTAGATAGATAATACCTTCCAAATAAATGTTAGTACCTTTTAAATAAACGATATTACTTAAACGGATAATACCTTTATTTATGGAGGCCTAATCGATAAGTATATAATTAAATTTTGGAAAAAGAAAATCCGGGATAATTTTAAAAGGAAGTTTAAGATTATTTGGTCCGGATTGATCGAGGTTTGTCCAGATTTTGGAAAGGCTTTTAAAAACTTTATGGCCGTTAAGATTTTAAAGATATTTAGTCGTAAAAATAAGGAAATGATTAAAATAACGGAAGTTAAAATGCGAGAATTAAAAGTTTTAGAACTAAGAAACCCCGTTAAAATCCTTATTATAAATATCGGTTATAAAGCAGAGAGCCAGAAAAAAGCTAAAGTTCTATCGGTCCAGTAATGTAATCCAGCTAAATATATTATCCCTTTATTTAAACTGGCAGTTAAAGTAAGCTACGGAAATAGCGAGGACTTAATTAATGGAATGATTAATATTGGAGCAAAATCGAGCTTTATAATTGCGTCGTACGTTAAGCGATATGGATTAGTTATGCGATAAACCCGCGTATTATTTTTTGGGCTTTAATTTTTAAAAGAAAATTTTATTCGAAGACATAATTAAGGTTCCCGTCTGGTTAGCTGGCCGATTAATTACTATTTTATTGTTTGTCGTTAATGATTATTACGCTGCGTAATTATTAATCCTTGAACTTAACTTTATGGCTAAATCGAAAATAACGCTTAATATAAACCCGGACGCAATGGAAAAAACCTTAAAATCTGGCCCGTTAAAGATCATTATTTCCTTAGTCCTTACTAGAAGAGTTATGCGTAATATCTGTATCAACGAAAAGCTTGAAAAAAAGCAGCCGGTAAAACAGTAGGCCGTTTTATTAGCGAAAGTAGGTTTATAAGCGAAAAAACAGATAAGAACTTATAGGCCCGTATATTTTTTCGATTAATAATATTATACTAATTAGGACCCGAAAATTATTTAGGAAGTTATCGGTAATAAGCTGGAATTAGGAGATAAGATTTTAGGCCAGTTTAACGACGAGGAACTGGCGTATGCCTTATATAAAATACTGTAAGACGAAATGTAACAGAAAATTAATAATAATCGGACCGGTTAGATTAATAGAATATATACTCTTAAGTAAAAGAAAATAGTTCCTGTCGACGATATACTCTTTAATAAATTAGTACCCCTTAAAAATCCGAATTAGAAGATTAAGGAATTCGAAAAGGCTTAGCATGTTATTAATTAAGATGGCGAAAAGCCCGATAAACCTGGCATACCTTTGGCTGCTTTATTTTCCAGATTTACTATTATGTTTCGAAGGACCCGATTTATTAAGAAACGCGCCGACGAAATTCTTGATTAGTTAGGGAATAAGTTTATCTGTATAAAGAAAGCCTTCTTTAAAAAGATGCTTTTTCGCAAAGAAATTACTTTAACTATGGATTAAAAAAAGTATAGCAAAAGTAAATTAAATATCGTATTAAATTATAAGATTCGAACGATTCCTTATAAAATATGGCAAGTTAAAGATATAATAATGCCGGCAAGTATTAAAGATAAGCTGATCGAAATATTAAAAGTGCGTAATTAACGAGGTATTTTCGAATAGTTTTATACTGTATATAAGAATGCTTGGTTCCTAGTCGAAAAAAAGGATAGTAATTTCTAATTAATTAATTTAGCAACCAAATTAAATGCTGTTATTTTGCGAAATGCCTTTATGCCGGATAATTATAACAAATTTTCCGCTGATTTTGTTATATATTTTTTAGTTTGGTAAACTTTTTTTTAGGCTACGATTAAGTTATTTTGGTTTTAGCTAATAAAAACTTTGTTACTTTCGCGATACCGTTAGAACTTTTAAGGTATACTATTATGCTTTAAGGGTTTACCAACTTTATAGCTCATTTTTGCCGTATGGTTAAGAAATTTTAGACGATTTAATGCCCGATATAACCCGGCTATTCGTCGATAACCTTAAGGTTAAAGGCCCGAAAACTAGATATAACGATAAGGAAATTTTTTAGGAATTCGGCGATTCGTTTATAATCATATCGTTAATATAGATAAGACCTTTTTTAAATGCGAACTTGCTAGTACAACAATTAATATAAAAAGGTTTTAATAATGTTAAGAAATAACCGTTATAATCGGATTTATTTGCGGAACGAATAAGCGGTAACTAAATATAGCTAAGGTAAAAAAGATTTTAAAGATCCAGTTATACAAAAACGTTTCAGAAATTAAAGTTTTTTAAATATTATTTTTTATTATCGTATATTTATTACGTATTTCGCCATTAAGACAAAGCCTTTTATATGCTTATTCCGGAAAATTAACCTTTTATTTAGGGCTCCGATTAGGATTAAGTAATGGAAAGCGTTAAAAAAGCGATTATTTTTACCCCGACTTTAATTACTTTAAATTATAATTTTAATGCCGGAAAAATTATTATAAAGATAAACGTAAATAAAAAAGGTTTTAGAGGTACTTTTAGATAATTAATTAATGGAATGGAATATTTAGCGCGTTTTAAAAGTAATACCTGGAAAGGTACAAAGCTAAATTACGATGCTGATAAACTAAAATATTAAGCTGTTTTTAAAATCTTAAGAAAATTCCGGAACCATATTTATGGAATCCGATTCGTACTGGAGATTAATGTTAAAGTGTTAATAACCTATATTAATAATTTTTAAGCTTTTTATTTAATATTATAATTATTCGTTAAGTCGTCTAAAAAAAATTCGATTTTGAAATTAAATATGTCTCCGGCAAAAAGAATATAATAGCAAATGGTTTATTTCGAAAGCTATCTGGAACCTTTAACGCGTTAAACGATTAATAGAAAAAAAAAGGTCGATAAATTTATTAATATCCAGCTTAATATTATTCGGCTTCATCTTATTTTAACTGCTACGGCCTTTACGCCTATTAATACAGATCGGCGACAAGGACCTTTTATCGGAAATTGGTTTAAGGAGTTATAAAAGTACGTTAAGTTTCTGATAATACTAAATTTCCTTAATCGGCTGGATAATATTTTAAGAAAAAAAAGAAATACTTTTAAATCCGAAATGTTAAATTACTTTATTTAAAACGGTAATTTTTGGCGTAAAGTAAATAAAAAGTACGGCAGCCAGCGAATAATTAATACCGAGCAAAAGCGATTTGCGGTAATTAAGTAATATTATAAGAATTATGGTTATAAAGGGCGAAATTCGACTTATCGTCGCATAACAGCTTTATATTATTAGCGTAACGTGTCAGACAAGCTCGCGAGCCAATTTTCTTAACATCTCAACTGCCCAACTTCAATTATTGATTTCTCAACACCACAACATGGAGCGCCTTACGAAAGAATCTAGAATAAATCTAGCTATTCAGGCGAAAACACGAGACCCGAAACTTAGTTTCAAAAAGTTGTATTCGATATACGAAGTCCCCGAATTTACATTGAAAGCCCGTTACCACGGACGATGCGCCCGAGCCGATATTATCCCCCATCTGCGAAAATTGACGGCGACCAAAGAGAAATCTATTGTCGAAAGAATCCTTAACTTAGATACGCGAGTATTTCCTGTCCGGCTTCAGCATGTTGAAGATATAGCTAATATACTGCTTGCTTAACGCGTTGCAGGGCGCGCCGGAATCAAATGGGCGTCGAACTTTGTTAAACGGCAATAATAATTTTAGACGCGTTTAAATCGGAAAATCGATTATTAACGGGTTTTATCCGAAAATCTAGAAACGTTTTGCAAGTGGTTCGAGCTTGTTCGGGCCATTATCGCAAAATACGGTATTATAGAAGAGGATATTTACAACTTTGACGAGATTGGATTTTTGATGAGGCTTTTTATGATAACGGACATGGTAGTTACCAGTGTTAAAAAACGTGGAAAACCTAGATAAACGTAATAAGGGAATAAAGAATGGGTTATAATTATCCAGGTTATTAATTCCCAAGGTTAGGCTATACCGTTATTTGTTATTATGGCGGGAAAAAATCATTTTGGATCTTGGTACCGCGATAACCTATTGCTAGCAGCCGATTAGAAAATTGCATTAAGTAATAATGGCTGGATAACAAATAAATTGGGTTTCGAATAAATCCAGTATTTTGATAAGCATATTCGGACGCGTACGAAAGGTTCGAAACGTTTTCTTATTTTCGACGGCCACGAAAGCTATTATTCGATGGAATTCGAAAAATATTACGCTAATAACAACATTATTACGCTTTGTATGCCCGCGCATTTTTCGCATCGGTTTTAATCTTTTAATGTATTTTGTTTTTCTGTTTTAAAACGCGTATATTTGCGTTACATCGAAGACCTAATGCGACGCTATTATACCTATATTGCCAAAGAAGATTTTCTCGCCGGGTTTTACAACGCGTTTTAAGCTGCCATGACGTCCGATAATATCAAATCTGGATTTGCAAAAGCTGGTTTTATTCCATTTAATCCCAATAACGTTCTTTCCGAATTGGAGATTCTTCCAGTTGTGCTTACGCCGACCGTCTCCCTGCTGACCTCCGCCAGTTCCATTCGTTTCCCGCCCGCGAAGACCCTTAGGAACATTAAGGAAGTAATGAGGTAAAGACGTTATTTGCAAAGAAAGATTGGAAACTAATAGGGTGGTTCGTCCAAAAAAAAAAAAAAAATAGTTAAATCGGTTAAATTTTTGACCAAAAGTAACCTATTGCTTTTGTACGAAAATGTTCTTCTCCGGGAAGAAGCTGCTTAATTACGCGAAACAAATTATATTTTGAGCAAACGTTGCAGGACCAAAAACAAACGTTTTTAAGAAGAAAGAATATTTATTATATAAGAGGGATAAGCTTTTCTGGCCCAAAAAGAAGGAGGTAGTGAAAAAATATAGCTAATAGCTGCTGGAGGCAATTGTCGCAAGAGAGTTAAGATTAAGGAACGGAAGTGTGGCGTTTGCGGCAAGCCCGGATATAATGCGCGTACTTGTGATGAAGTTGTAGATACGTTTAGCGAAGAAGATTCTGATTAATTTGAATTGATTTGATGTGTTGTGGTTGATCAATTTGAATTTGTTGTTGCAAGGTGCCAAAAAAACGGTTTGCGAGCTTGTCCGGCTCGCGAGCTTGTCTGGCACGTTAATATATTTAGCTATATTTGGGAGGTAATGCTTGCGTATATTAAATATTAAAAAGTAACCGATCGATATTTTAAAAAAGATTATAAATTTTCGTAACCGATTAATATAATTATTATTGAAGTAATTAATATTTAATTTATACTTAATAACGATAGTTATAAAATTACGGTCGAAGCTAGATACGAATTATTTAATTATTTAAAAGTTAAAACCTTACGATTAATTACGTTAATAACGATTAAAAAGTTTTTAGACGAGCACGTTTTTTATCGATATAGTATTCCGATTAAGATTAAGATTAACGGAGGCTTAAAAAACAAGAGCGAGGTTATTAAAGCCTGCAAAGTACTAAAAATTAAAAGGAAAATTGGCACCGTATATGCAGCCTGGCGACAAGGCTTAATTGAAAAAAGATACGTCCCGATCGTTAAAGCCTTAATGAAAGCGACGAATGGGATTAGTAAAGGATAGGTTAAGCTTTTGCTTAAGATGGTCTTCGCCGATAATACCACTGTAAAAAGTTAAGGCCTTAGCCTTTATGAACTGCTGTACGGATAAAAAGCGCTTTTACCGATCGAGGTAGTTTTACCGATATAGAAAATTATAACTTGGAATTTAGATACGCCGAAAGAAAATTTAATTGCGTAAAGGATTCGGCTTTTAGAAAGGAAAGTTGAAAACGTGGTTAAGATTATTAAGGTGATCGTTAATTAACGTTACAGAATAGTTAAATTGGCAAATAAAAGAAATAAGAATAAGTTAAATTAAATTTTTAGAAACAAACGACTTAATATTGTTATATAATATATTACGATATACAAATATATTTAAGGATTTAAAGTTAAAATACTTTTAAATTAGCTTATATTTAATTAATAATATTATTGGTTTAGGTATTTATTATTTGAAGGAAATTAATAGGACGAAATTACAAGGTATTTTTTTTTTTTTGCTAATAAATTAAAATAATTTATAAAAAATAAGACAGAATATTAAAAGTTAATTAATTTATAAAAAGATAACTGGACGAAATTATTCGCCAATTAACGCGACGATACGATATCGGACATTTTAGATGTTACGAATATCGAATTACTTAAAGACTGGCACCTTAAAGCTTTAAAACCTATAAGAATAAATATTAAAGTATAAATACCAAATGGCCGATTTAAAGGTTATACGGTTATAGACGATAGCTATACGATAGAAACAACCCGATTAGGAAAACGAAAAAAATTAACGCGATTAATTGCGAAAGATTAAAGTATAATAATTCTTTTAAATTTTTTTAAGCTTTTTTATATTTTTATAAGTTCTTTTAAATTCTCTTACCGTCCCGCTTACCGATATTTTATACGACAACCATTATGCGTTATTTATAATTAATGCGTCCGGTTGTATTCGCTCGGAACCGGAGATCAGTAATATATTTTTTTACCTTGCTTCGAAGTTAATTCCTATCGAATATTTTAATGATGGAATAAGTTTTTGCGCGAATATCCTTTTCAATTCGTGGCTATCGTAAAAAGCTAACCTTAAATATCTTAAACCGTTCGTTTCGGAAGTTATAATTATGCCCTTTGATAAATCCGATATAATTATTATAGGCCCCGTTAAAAAAGCTAAAAATCGATTAGCATTTAAAGAATAGGTATATTCCGCATTAATTAAGATATTCCGATATTATATGTCTTTTTTCGTAAAGTTCGTAAGGTATCAGGTTAGATATACCGAATGCTTAAATAAATAAACTAGTAACGTATTTGGGATTTTTGGCAAAAGTTGTTATAAAGTAACTTAAAGGATTAGCTCGATAGATTTCGACGTATACTGGATAAGCTACCAAGTTTTCCATTAACTAGAGGTACTTGATTATATTGGACTGGGCATTTGCGGCCGATTAAAAATTTTTACTTTGGATCTGCTATTATAAGTACGGACCAATAGCTGGACTACCGATAAAGCTGATAGATATAGCCCCGAGTATCTGTACTAATTAGCGGATTTTATTAACGATGTTATAAAAGAAACCAAGTACTTACTTCGATATATTTAAAAGTAGTATGGTATATAATATTATTATTATTCCAGAATTTAGTTACGTTTTAAGCATTATTAAGATAAATGCGGCGAAGACGTAACGTTCTAATGCTAATATATGGCTTAAAGACCCGATTAATAATACGTAAAGCTGTTGGGATTGTCGAAGCTATTTATAAAAGCCTGGCGACAGAATTGCTACGGGAAATCGATATGTTAATTGGAATAGGGATAGCCGACACTGATCGTCGACCGCCGATTATCTATTCAACGATACTAAGGATTGGACTAAGCTTTGGAATTATCTTAATTATTTTTATCGATAGAAGTATAAGTCGAGCCGGCTAAGGTTTTAAAAGCAGTAAATTATCTATAACCGGTATCTTTGGTAACAGAATATCCTGATCAGGGCCTATATTACGGAATTTATACTGGAAGGTAATGGTAAGGTTAAGAATAGGTGCTTAACGATATATTAGATTCTGTGATTTGCAAACGTTATTAAGATTATATAAAGGTTTTAAATTCCGAATATTATCTAAGAATTTATCGATACGACGAGTTAATAGCTTGGAAAATATAGACGAGTTTGATACCGCCAAGATCCTACGACGATAATTAAAGATTTGGTTCAGCATATTAATATTCGCCTTAACTTTAAGATCGATAAGTTTCTTAATACTAAGATTTGAAAACTTATTTGCTGGACCGGACTTCTTTTTAATAGACGATTTTTTTATAGTATGGACAAAATCACCTGGGTTTGTATCACCTCGAAAACTTTAAGGATACGTAGATCTAATAGCTGACGAGAACTTATGATGGTATTAATTAATACAATAAGGGTAATTGTATATATGTTTATATATGTATTTATGTATATGTTGGATTTAGAGGAAGAAGTTGGAATGGTGTTGCAGAAAAGTTGAAAAAGAAATATAAGTGTAAAAACGAATGCATATAGTTAATTAAAAAAAGCGACGACGAGGGTACTTTTTCATATAACTTCGGATGAAATTTTCTGGGATTTTTTCGGCATATACGTTTTATCTGCAAAAATTCGGTACATTAGCCCTAGATATACTTGATTAGTTAGACGTATAAGTTACTGGCAGATTCTGTCGAATTTCTGCACCTATATAATAACTATACCTTAACGCTTGAAAAGCACGTGCATTTATACTAATATATTTATATATATATATATTACATATTATTTCCAGTTACCATTATTATTTCTAAGTTACCTTATACTCTACCTAAGTATATTAATTAGTATATCTCTAATTATTATGTCGTCGTCCAAAAAACGTATTATATAAAGTAAGCGCGAAAGCTCTAAAAAGTTAAATATCTCGGAATTTGGAGAATTTGCATAATCGGTTAATATATTTGTATAAGGAAAAGATGATATGGTACAATTCCTTAAAAAGGTGCATAATAATAGTTTTATCCCTTACCCTGTAAAAGAAGTTACGTTTTAAATTCGGTTTGATCGGTTTATTTCTATATATCTAAGAGATATAAACGGTTAGCGTTTATAGAGAAATATTAACCCGTTATTATACTGGTTAATAGAATAATAGAGTAACGAAATAGCTGGATATTTATAGTAAATTTATATAATCGTTTAAGATAGAATTTATTTACGTTCCGAAAATATTGCTGCTTTTATTTAAAAATTCGCCTAGAACGTATCTTTAAAAATCATCGCCGTTATTCCAGAAGCTGGACGAGTAATCTGATATGGCAAGTCCAGACCAATCCTTAATGAAACCCAGAAGGCGATTAGTACCGGTGACCCGAAATATGTATAGTTTATCGCCTAAACTAGAGTTCCGATAGATGAAGGTTTAATAGGGTACTGGATTGGTATATTACATAACCGATTAAAGCGTTTGGTGTTGATATTCGATATTTATACTACCGAAAATCGTGCTTAGTTGTTACTTTAGCTGTACCGAGAGGCGTAAAGAAAATTAGGACTGGATAATCCGCCTGCTCGTGTGGTAATCGTTAAAAGGCTTACTTAAATCAGATATTATATTTGCGGACTGTGGATTGCTTATATTTTTTATATTATTGCCTGCGACCTTGCGAAATAGGGAAATAGAATTATGATTGAAGGGATAGGATTTGGCGAATATCGAATGGAGAATAGTATTACTGATATGATTAAAGCATTTCTAGGCTTAAGATTAAAAGAGGAAGACGCTGAATGAAACGTGGGAAAATAGCTTGGAAATTTCCCGTCCCTATTCACTAAGAAAAATGACGATAAACCAGATTTTGATTAATTTGCCCCACCATTTTATGGCAGACGGCGACGTTAATAAAAGTAACCTCCTAATTAGTTTCAGTAATTATTCGTACAACTATTCCCGGTATTAATGCCCTTTTTCTTATTAATTTAAATTGGCCAATCGGCATTTAGAGCTATACGTCTTGATTTAATACCTACGAAATTACTATTCGAAATGAAGTATAAGCTTCGACCGAAGGTTGGTGATTAGTGAGCAATGGCAATGGTATAAGGTTAATATGTTACGCCGTATAAGTAGGTAGGAGATATATTCGAAGATGCCGGGTAGAAACCTGAACCATATTTTCTATAAAGATGGCCAGGTTAAATTAAATATAAGTTTTTAATTAGTATAGAGAAATTAGAGGATAAGGTTTAAAAGGAGCAGAAAAGGGCTAAATAAAGAGAGGATTTGGCTAAACGTCGAGGACGAAGTTTTAAGTTAAGGATGATGGAGGATAAGCCGCGTAAGCGTTAATCAGATTGATTAATGAGTTTTATGTATGGTTTATAGCGTTGGAAGTTGGTTGCGTTGGATTTTTATTTGTTTTTTAAGATGGATTAAGGATAATTTTATTTCGAGAAAGGAGAGTTGAAATGGCGTAGGGTGCCGAGTTAGGGAGCATGGCTTGGTTGATTAGTTAGTTAGTTTCATATATGTATTTCTAGGAGCTTTTTCCGCCGGGCGTAATCCCGAGACATGTTTATTATCAGTTACTTATTATATATACATACTTATGTCTATTTTAGAGTTAGGTTTAATACTGACCCAAATATAGTGTTTTCTTTTGCCTTTATTACTGTTATACTCGGCTATTTTATCGTGACACGCTTATTAAAAATGCTTTAATCGGAACTGAGTTTCTCCGTCCCAATTTAATACTTAATTAAGTAAAAAGATTACCTAAATTTCGAAAACACCTAGGAACCCGCGAAAAACCTTACGAATACCCAGCGCTTTTTAAAAAACCTTCACTAATAACGCCGAAAACGCCAGGGTTAAAGGTATTCCAGTTTATGTCGCCCAATAACGGCCAATCAGTATTTTCAACCCTAGGCTATCCCGAAAAGTTTATGGCTCGCGTAACTTATGCGGCCCGCGAAGCCGTTTCGCGTTTTAACCTTTTCTGCTTTTCCAGTTCGTCTAAAGATTAAAGCCTACGATTTAACATTTTAATAGCCTTAGACTAAAGGAATTTTTGCTAATAGCGTAATCGCTAGAAACGGGCGATAGCTTTATTTATTTCTTTTTACGATTAAAGCAACCATTTCTCGGACAAAATTTCCTTGCGTTTTAAACGTTCCGCTTCTTTAATAATATTACGTAAAAAATTAAGAAAATGCCCGACCTATTGCAACTTTTTTTTTCAGAACGTACTTTTTACAACGAGCCGCGTTTTCCATTATAAAGTATTCTTCTTTATATTTAAAATACGTAAAATAAGGCATAACTTCGGAACCTTAATTTTGAATATAAGCAGTTAAATTTTCGCGTTCTTTCTTTTGGTTAAAACGTTTGTAAAACTTTTGCTTTTCGATACGGTTAAGTATAACGACGAAAAATAACCGAAAACATTGATATATAAAAAAGGAAGTTACTTACCAAATAAATGCGATAAATAAATTAAATTTTAAGGGCAAAAATCTTGGAGAAGGGGAAAATCGTATTATAACTAAACAAGTTTGGCTTATTGGTAAACAGTCAGAAGTTATACGGATTACTTCCGATATAAAACTTTAAGTTACGTAACATAAATCCGAATAAATTTACGGATCCAAACGGATTAATATGGTATAGATCCGAAAAGATTCTCGGATCTATAAGGATTACAGCAAATAAATTCGAAAATATAAACGGATTTAAAAAGATTCCGTTTAAAATATATACGTTCGTTACTTTTTATAATTTAAATAGCACCAGTTTGTAATAATAATTAGTTACCCAGATTTATATTTGCTATTACTAGACGTAATATCGCTTTATTGCTTAAATTCCTACGATACCACTACTAACATAAACCGTACGACTTGGTTTAATAATTAATTAAGCCCATAACCGTTAACGTATCAGACAAGCGAGCGAGCCAGACAAGCGAGCGAGTCGTTTTTTTGGCACCTTCCAACAACAAATTCAAATAACTCAACAACAACATATCGCATTAATTCAAATCAATCGGATTCTTCTTCGCTAGACGTAGCTACAACTTCTATACAAGTACGCGCATTATGTCTAGGCTTGCCACAGACGCCACACTTCCGTTTCTTGGTTTTAACCCTTTTGCGACGACCCTTTCCAGCTGCTATTAACTGTATTTTTTTACCACTCCTTTCTTTTTAAGCCAGAAAAGTTTATCTTTTTTAAATAGTAAATGTTCTTTCTTTTAAAAACGTTTCTTTTTGGTTTTGCGACGTTTGCTTAAAATGTGGTTCGTTTTACGCAATTAGGTAGCTTTTTTCCGAAAAAAAAAATATTTTTGTACAAAACTAGTAAATAACTTGTAGTTAAGAAATAAACCGATTTAGCCATTTTATTTAACGAGCCACCCTGTTGGTTTCCAATTTTCTTTTACAAATAACGTAATTGCCGCGTTTTTTCCCTGATATTCTTAAGGGTTTTTGCGGGCGGGGAATAAATGGAACCGGCGGATGTTAGCGGGGAAACGGTCGGCGTAGGCATAATTAGAAAAACCTTTAATTCAGAAAGAACGTTATTAAGATCGAATGGAATAAAACCAGCTTGTGCAAATCCAGATTTGATATTAACGGACGTTATGGCAGCTTGGAACGTGTCGTAAAAGCCGGCGAGAAAATCTTTTTTGGCAATATAAGTATAATGGCGTCGGATTACGTTTTCAATATACCGCAAATAAGCGCGTTTCAAAATAGAAAAACAAAATACAGTAAAAGGTTAAAGCCGATACGAAAAATACGCGGGTATATAAAACGTAATAATATTGTTATTGGCGTAATATTCTTCGAATTTTATCGAATAATAGTTTTTATGGCCGTCGAGGATAAGGAAATGTTTCGAACCTTTTATATACGTCCGAATATGCTTATTAAAATATTGGATTTATTCGAAACTTAATTTATTTGTTATTTAGCCATTATTACTTAATACGATCCTTAATCGGCTACTGGTAATAAATTATCGCGGTATTAGGACCTAAAATAATTTCTCCCCGTTATAATAACAAATAACGGTACAGTTTAACCTTAAAAATTAACAATTTAAATAATTATAACTTATTTTTTATTACTTTATTGCGCTTATTTAAGTTTTCTACATTTTTTAGCATTAATAATTACCATACCCGTTATTATAAAAAGCTCCATTAAAAATTTAATCTTGTCGAAGTTGTAAATATCCTTTTTTGCGATACCGTATTTTACGATAATAACCCGAATAAGCTCGAATCATTTACAACACGTTTCTAAATTTTCGGATAAGATCTATTAATAATCGATTTTCCGATTTAAACGCGTCTGGAATTGTTATTGCTATCTAACAAAGTTCGACGCCCATTCAACCTTAACGGATATTGCAGCGCGTTAGGCAAGTAGTAAATTCGCCATATCTTTAACGTATTAAAGCCGGACAGGAAACGCTCGCGTATTTAGGTTAAGGATTCGGTCGACAATGGATTTCTTTTCGGTCGGCGTCAATCTTTGCGAATTGGGGGCAATATCGGTTCGGGCGCGTCGACCGGAATATCGGGCTTTTTAAAGTAGATTCGGGAACATCATATATAAAATGGAACTTCCTGAAGCTAAATTTCTGGTCTCGACTTTTAGCCTGGATGGCTAAGTTCATCCTAGCTTTTTTTGTAAAGCGTTCTATATTATGGTGTTGAAAAATTAGTAATTAAAGTTAGAAGATTGCAAACTTGAGAAACTTGGCTCGCTCGCTTGTCTGGCTCGCTCGCTTATCTGATACGTTATATACAGCACCTTTTAATTAATAACGGCAGGCTTAAACGGCTAAGGAAAGCTTGGGTAGCCCGATTTTTACATCGCTATCTTGAAATCAAAACCTTTAAAGACAGAATAATCGATTATAAACGCTTAAATAATGTTTTTTTTCGGCCTTTACGAACGTTTTATTCGATCGCTTTACCTTAACGGAAGTTAAGGCTATTAAATAACGGAACCGATATAACGTAAATGAAATCAGAATAATGGAAAGTATAAATAAAAAAACTTTCGTTTTCGGCGAGGCCTTTAGAAAATATATTAACCTTAAGAATGCTTTTAAAAAAGCGTAGATTACGATAATCGCGTATATTAGCGCTAACAGGCGAACTCTTTTACTTTTTATAATTTTTAACGGCGTTGACGTACAATAATAATGGTTTCCTGATTTTGATAATAAAGTATACGAAAGTCGGTATTTTATTACGTTAAAAAACGACTGGACGAATACTGAAATCGGTTTAAAATAGCTTCGTAAGGTTTTTATTCCTAATACTAAGCCCGAGGACCCCGATGAATAGAGGTTATTAGTGATCGACGGCCATAATAGCTATACCACCGAAGACTTTATATAGATATGCTTTTGAAATAAGATTTATATTATTTTCCTGTTTGTTTATGTTTCCGATTCTTTTAAACCTTTTAATATAAGTATATTTACTATCTTAAAGCAGAAGTATCGTTACTGGTTTCGTAAACGTTATTACGGGCGGGTTTCGGAAGTTATAAATAAAACCGATTTCCTTTAAGCGTTTTCGTACGCGTAATAAAAGGTTATAATAGTTTCAAAATATATCATAAAAGGTTGGATAATTATAAGTTTATATTTTATTAATAAGGCGAAAATATTAAATAATAAACACGTTAAAGACGGGAGGAAAATGGCGAAAGTATTCGCACTAAGACTATTTTTTACCTTAGAATGTTTTAATTTCCTTATTTAGATAATTGCTTTAAGTATTAAAGTGCTTAAATTATTAAAGAATTTAGCCCGGATCGAAAAATTCCTTATAGGTATTAATCCAGCTTTCGGAAATTTTACCTTACGTTTTTTGTTCCGTAAGTTCGGTAAGGCCTTTAACGAAGGAGTATTTAAATTTTCCGCCGCCGAAGTTTGTAACAGTTAAATAATTGCAGACTTTAATAGTACGAAGTTAAAAAGCTGCAGGAAGGTATAACCCGAGCTAAATAAGGATTTCGTAAAAATGATCTCGGTTAGAAAGGTAAAGTTAGGGCTTAGGGCCAGTACGAAAAGATGCTTTAATAATACTTGGCGAAATTAACAGGAAAATAAGCTTTCCGAAAGCGAAGAAGATAACGAGGATAATCCGGAATGCATTATTGTAGGTGGCGGTTAATATGGAGTTAATTAAATAAATGGTTGTTGAGATATTGTTATTCATATTGAAGAGTTGTGGTGGCGATGGCTTCGAAATTGGGTGGCGCGTTGAGGGGTGGCTCGTTGGTGGGGGGGCCATCTTAGTAGGTTATCATCGCGAGGAACCTAACCCAAATAGCGCGATATTCACGCCCTCCGCGGCCTAGTTAAGCAACAGCTGGATAGTATATCAAAGAGATAGGCATAGGACGAGGCGTCTTGTGTTAAGGCAAACGATGCAACAGATGCATCTGTTTAAAGGAACCGCAGCAAGACTACCGTAGAGGGACATAGAGAGCTTCACGCGGAAAAGCCCGAGAAGAATTGCGAGTACCTCAAGCCAAAGTTAAACAGTTCACATACCAATGCGACTATTGGGGTCATGATCCTCAATGCCTTTCTTTTTCGCACAACCTGTTGATAGCAACGCTCTGGGAGAACTCAGAGATCTAAAATGAAGGGCAGAACAGCAGGCGTGGCGATGCAGGGGCAATCAATTCGTTGAGGATGCCAATTCCTTTCTCGTGTGAGTCTTGAACGTGGAAGCTGCAGGCGTGTCAGGTAATTAGGAGGCGAGGCGAGGCAGAGACCAAACTTTAATGAAGTGCATGAGGCTCTTAACCAAGTTCCAATACCTTTTAAGACACACATCTCTCTTTCAAACCGCACTCTCGAGTATAGTCCCTATCTAATGACTCTAAATCGGTTCGGTGGAAAGAACAGAACGGAGCTTCTTGCAGGGGGACTACTCTCCAAATATTGCTGTCGTCCCCCAACGCGGAATGCTCTTACCAGTACCCACCCAGCCTTAGGTGCGATCGTGGGACTGTCTCCCGCCTTCCTGCTGTTGCCCCTAAACCGGCGGCGCTGTCTTAGGGGTTGGCTGGGACCAGGCTCCTGCCGTGCTTCATCTGGGCTCATTTTAAGGAACAAGCTGAACGCTTCAAGCAAAACTGGTAGCGCACACACTATTGTATAATGGGCACTCGGCACCAGGTTCCGTGGCGAGCCTTTACAGTGGCGCACCCCTAATGAGAGATGTGCTTATAAATTCTAAGGGAGCGGGTGGACGACACAATAACCCTTCGTTCCACTCCTTCCTTCCTTAGTACGTTAAAACGAAGCATTGGAGGATTGGTTGTGTTTGTGGGTTCTTTCCAATTGGGTTAGCGGGGAACCCGACGCTGTTGTTTTTTTAAAGCTTTAGCCACAGCTGGGCCTGCGGCGCAGCCACTCCTCAAAAATACTGAGGCTGATCTTAATGAGGCAACCCCAGATGCCCTTTCCCTTCAGTTTTCTCTTCCCCGCTTCGACGCCAATTTTGGACAGATGTGACCACATCTTTCAGTCCGTAGGACTTGGGTGTGAGACTTGCATACGACATTGCTGAACTACCGATATGTCTGACTTCAGCCCTATCAGCGCTCTGGACCGAAACTTTTCGGCCGAGTCAACCTGGATACGTGGATCCCTGAATGGCTCGGCCATGACTATCAAGAAAAGACGAGATGGTTCGTAAGCGACAACGCCACCGAGCATCGTGCCGCCCCGGCACCGGCGCTATCCTTAGCTACGGGCTTGGGACGAAGTAGAAACAATAAGCTGCTACAGGAATCAGTCAGCGATGTAAGACACTTAGAGCGAAATGCATGACCCAAAGTCGTTGGTTGCATACCAATCATCAGCTCTGGCCGGACCAACCATTGAAACCCAACTACCTGCTCTGTTGGAACAACATTTTAAGTGAGATTACCGGTACAGTCGACGCAGATTGCTGTTATCGGATGTCTGCAGGTTAACTGCGGACGTCCTGATAGCTAAGTCATACTTTGTATCCTGGGGATCCTGCGGCCGATTTACAAGAAGTAGTCGGCCGAGACTTTTCGGGGTACGATGAGTAATCGGTTTAATGATACCCGAACAACCTGTACGAGTGAAATAAATTTCACCTTGATACTTTCATTATAAATAAGCCTTTAATAGCTGCTAAATATTAATTTCTCTGAGTTTCTCACCACTAAAAGACTCAAACCTCCTCTTTCTACCACTCTTGCTTCACCGACGACTCCAAGTCCATATCTTGATCATAATGGCCGTCCAAATGAAGGGAACCGCTCAAAACCCAGATCTGCTTGCACTCGCTCGTGATGTCCTGGGTAAAACCGAAGACATCACTAGGTATCTACAAGCGAATAATCTCCCGCACCCTACATTTGCGCTCGACTCTTCCGACCCTCCAGATACTGTAGAGTATCAGGAACTGCACAGCAGCTTGAAAACGTCGCTTGAAGATCTCCTTTATCTTATAGATGGGCCCAAGCGGTTCTGGCGCCAATTCTGCTGTCTCGGTTATAACTTGGGAGGCCTTCAGATCGCTCTCGACTTTAACTTTTTTACCCTGGTACCGGCTGATGGGAGCATCTCTATTAAGGACTTGGCCCAGAAGGCTGGAATCGATGCGGACCGCACTGGCAGGGTAGTGCGTCAACTGATTACCTACCGCATTTTCTCAGAGCATCGACCTGGGTTTATTTCGCACAGCCCTACTTCCCTTGTCATGCAGCAGGACGAAGAATTTCGAGCCATGGTACATTAGGGGTAAGTTCTCCGAAGGAAGGAAAAATTAATCATCTTTATACGCATTAGATATGACAATAATAATTTGCATCTTCTGACACTTACAGGATGGACGAAATGCTTAAGGCCGCTGCCGACTGTGGCGACTGCCTTAGGGCAAATCCATATGAAGCGGACAGCAAGCATAATCCGTTCGTGACGCATCATAGCGTTAGCCTATTCGAATACTACGCTAAGCATCCGGATAAGGCTGAACGGTTCGCCAAGGCAATGGTTGGCTGGAGGAAAAGTGCGTACTTACCCAGCACCCTCTTCTCGCTCGCGTAAAAAACCGGGAGCATGTTTCAGCTACCTTTTCCGGGGAAAATGCAACGTATGCTAAGTACCAGAACTACCTGCAGTGAACGCGAACCTTGACACTCTGTTGAAGGATGGATTTAACTGGGCGGATCGCAAGGGGACAGTAGTGGACGTTGGTGGCGGCAATGGCCACGTCTCGAGGAGCCTCGCCCGCGTAAGTCTTCCCTTATCCTCCGCGATTTAAAGGGGAATGAAATAACATCATCAACCAAGCTAACATAATATGTGTGGAAAACCAGCTATTCCCCAACCTGAATTTCATTGTGCAAGACTCAAATATCGACATGCTCGCTCAGGGTGAAGCCGAACTTACGGACGACATTCGCGGTCGCGTCACTTTTACGCAACATAGCTTCTTCGACCCTCAGCCCCAACAAGACGCCGCTGCATTTCTCATTCGCCAATGCACGCATAATTGGGCCGACCGCGACGTAGTCACCATCTTCAAAAGCATGGTTCCGGGTCTCGAGAACTCAAGCGCGGACACACCGCTCCTTATCAATGATATTGTCCTTCCTGAGCTAGGCGCCTGGCCTCGCCACCGTGAACGACTTGCGCGGCAGGTTGACATGATCATGCTGGTGAACTGTGGCTCCAAGCAGCGCACCAAAGCCGAATTCGAGGCTTTGCTGAAAGAAGCGGACCCCCGATTCGAGATTCGGAAGGCGTTGGATAATGGGCCGTTGGGACTTTTAGAAGTTTATCTTAATCGCGGTCTAGCTTAAGGATGGTCAGTAGAACAGGGGGTTGTCTTTTCCTAAGAAACTATACTGCTTGTCTTGTCCATAGGTACTATGATGTTGGTATTATATAGGATTTAAAATCGTATATTAACTATGAAAATCCCAAAGAAATCAGGCGTCTAATTCTACTGGGGACCGTCTATCGAAGGTGACGAATCTCGGTCAGGTACATCACAATCGCGTTGGTAATACGATAAACATAGGAAACGACGTGCCCATATCTCTCGGCAGGGCAAAAACGGCATATCGCAACATCTGGTTCCCGCTTCTTTGCGTTTGCCTGCCTCCGCTTATGCATATGGCTCCTTGTAAATTCTTTTAACTAAAGACAGTGCATTGGCGCAAAAGGTATATACGACTATGGATATCGTGGTGAATTGAATGGACTGCGCAGTTGGAACTAACTAGGGGTTTTTTGAAAAAGACAAACAGGGCTATCACATAACCCTGGTGTCACTTCACCCGTTAAAGTACATACTAACCATCAACAATTCACTTCCAGACTTCAGATCGCACCGACCGGAATGATTTTATTAATATAGCTAGGCTTACTGAGCTCCTCGGTAATCTTAGCAATTTCAATATCCCGACATACAGCAAAGAAACCTCGAAAGAATAATTTTAACGCCAAGTTGCCTGGGCAAGCTGTTAGGAAAACCTTTTCATTTGATGATCCATTTGGACTAAGACTGCCTGGAGTCTCTTGGAATAGAAAAGAATTTCAATTACGGTGGGCGAACCGCTGTACCATGACCCGGAGATGGCCAACCATCACGATACCGTGACGTGAACCTCAGCCAGCTCTCTAAATTGGCTACGAAAGCGTCCCCCAGTCTTACACACCCAAGACGCAATCCTGCCAGGCGCACGTAATGATGAGGTCCCCTCCTTTGACGGCTACAGTGGAGATACCAAAGCCGATGACACGACATTGGCACACATGATGAACTGCGTCCGGCTAGTGGACGGACCATGACGACTTTGGGTCCGTGGAGTTCATAGCGGCGGGTAACGACCAACTGGTCGGGCTCGCGTCGACCAGGCCTGGATTGGTAATGACTCATGAAGTCCGCCTTCGAACTTTGCGATTTCTTTTATAATTGCATCTATATTTAAATTAATAAAAGAAATTGAAAAAAAATATATACTTAAAAGACGTACGTTATACATGATATATTCATTTCCTGCCTTTTATTTAAATCGATAGGTAATAAAAAACGAGTAAACAATGTGTTAACAAATATATAAATATTAAATAATTCGTCTTCGAGTAATTTATAGTCCGGTTTATTATATTTCGAATCTTTATAAGGTTTATTTTTTTCGATATCAGAATTGGAAATTTAAGTAGCAACTTGTGAAGGCGTATTTGAAGTAAACGAATTTATATTTGAGGTTTTAAAAAAGAATATATATAAAAAGATCCCTTTTTATAAAATATTATAGGAAGGATTTCGAAATAATTTTATTGATTCGTTCTGTTTTAAAATGGTAGTTAAGTTAATATAATAAGAGAGAAGTTAAAGAAACAGAAATTGAAAAAGACGGAACAAAGATAGTTGTTAATATAGATAATTAAAAAGACCTTTTTTAATACTATACGAAAATATATTGATTTATATTAATATATATTAAGATGCAACGTCCCACACAAGTACTCCGGACGGTTTTTTAGCACCTCGCAACAACAAATTTCAATAACTTAACAATAACATATCGCATGAATTCAAGTCAATCGGACTTGCTTTTGCTCAACGTTTTTATAACTTTTTTTTTTCAACAAATACATGCATTATGTCCGGGCTTGCTGTAAACGTTTACACTTCCGTTTTTTCGTCTGATCTCTTTTACGACGACCTTCTTCAGCTGTTATTATTTGCATTTTTTTACCACTCGCTTTTTATCTCGGCCAGGAAAGCTTATCCCTTTTATATAGTGAGTATTTCTCCTTTTTAAAAACGTTTATTTTTGGTCCTTCGACGTTTGCTTAAAATATGGTTCGTTTTCGCGTAATTAAACGTTTTCTTTCCGAAAAAGAATAACAACTTCGTATAAAAGTAAAAAGTTACTTTTTGTCAAAAAACCAGCCGATTTAATGACCTTTATTAGCGAATTACCTTAATAATTTCTAGTCTTCTTTTGTAAATAACTCTTTTACCTTCGTTACTTCCCTATTATTTCTAGGAATTTTCGGGAGCGGGGAACGAATGGAACCGGCGGAGGTTAATAGAAAGAAAGTCAGCGTAGGTATCACTAAAGGAACTTTCAATTTGAAAAAAACGTTACTAGAATCGAATGGAATAAGACCAGTTTTCGCAAATCCAGATTTGATATTATCGGACGTTATGGTAGCTTTAAACTCGTCGTAGAAGCTGGCGAGAAAATCTTCTTTGGCAATAGAGATATAATGGCGTCGCATTAAATCTTCGATTTACCGCAAATAAGTACGATTCAAAATAGAAAAACGTGATACGTTAAAAGGCAAAAGCCGATGCGAAAAATACGCGGGTATGCAAAGCGTGTTAGTGTCGTAGTTCGCGTAGTACTTTTCGAATTTATTCGAATGGTAGCTTTCCTAGCCGTCGAAAATGAAAAAAACGTTTCGGACCTTTCGTACGCGTCCGAATATATTTGCCAAAATGCTAGATTTATTCGAAACCTAATTTATTTGTTACCTGTTATTATTACTTAATATGATTTCTTAATCCGCTGCTAGCAATAGGTTATCGCGGTACTAGAATCTAAGATAGTTTTTCCTGCTATAATAATAAATAACGGCATAGCTTAATTTTAGAAATTAGTAGTCTATATAACTGTAACCTATTCTTTATTCCTTTATTGTATTTATTTAAACTTTCCACGTTTTTCAGAACTGGTAATTACTATGCCTGTTACTATAAAAATCCTTATTAAAAATCTAGTTTCGTCGAAGTTGTAAATACCCTTTTCTAGGATGCTGTATTTTGCGATAATAGGCCCAATAAATTCGAACTATTTGCGAAATATTTCTGGATTTTCGCATAAAATCTATTAATAATCGATTTTCTGATTTAAACGCGTCTAAAGCTCTTTTTACCGTTTAACAAAGTTTGACGCCTAGTTAATTCCGACGCGTTCTGTAACGCGCTGGGCAAGCAGTATATTGGCCATATCTTCAAGGTGTAAGAACCGGACAAAAACCGCTTACGTATATAGGTCGAGAATTCGGTCGACAATCAAAAATTCTTTTTGGGTCAGCGTCAATTTTCGCGATTTAGGTATATGGTTGTTATAAAAAGGTGCACCGGTATATTATTCATGCCAAGCAAATTTTACGACTTCATATATAGAACTAAATGTCGCATAACTAAATTTCAGATCTCGTTTCTTAACCTAAACGGCTAAATTCATTTTCTTTCGTAAGCCGTTTCCATATTGTTAATGTTAAGAAATAATCAATTAAAGTTCGGTAATTCGAATATGCCAAAAACCGTCCGAAGTACTTATGTGTCCGGAGTACTTATGTAAGACGTTATTATTATATATTTGTAAATATTTATATCTATTAATCTATATTGGTGAAAATTAATATATATTAATATATATTACTATAACGTGCTATACAAGCGAGCGAGATACACAAGCGAGCGAGATACACAAGCGAGCGAGACATTTTTTGGCACCTTGCAACAACAAATTTAAATAACTTACCAACAACACATCGCATTAATTAAAATCAATCAGATTCTTCTTTACTAAACGTATCTACAACTTCGTTACAAGTACGCGCATTATGTCCAGGTTTGCCGCAAATGCTATACTTCCGTTCCTTGGTTTCAACCCTTTTGCAACTACTTTTTCCAGCTGCTGTTAGTTGCATTTTTTTACTACTTCTTTCTTTTTGAATTAAAGAGCTTATTCTTTTTATATAATAAGTATTCCTCCTTTTTGAAAACGTTTATTTTTAATCTTGCGACGTTTGCTTAAGATATAGTTCGTTTCGCGTAATTAGGCAACTTTTTCCGGAAGAAATTTTTTTTTCATAAAAGTAATAAATAACTTTTAATCAAAAAATTAACCGATTTAGCCATTTTAATTAACGAACTACCCTGTTAATTTCTAATCTTTTTTTTTTGGAAATAACGTAATTACTGCGTTGCTTTCTTAATATTCCTATAGATTTTCGCGGGCGGGAAATAAATAAAACCGGCAGAGGTTAACGGGGAGACGGTCGGCGTAGACACAACTAAAGGAACCTCCAATTCGGAAAGAACGTTATTAAAATTAAATGGAACAAAATCAGCTTTCGCAAATCCAGATTTGATGTTATCGGACGTCATAATAGCTTGGAACGCGTCGTAAAAGCCGGCGAAAAAACCTTTTTTAGCAATATAAGTATAATAACGTCGCATTAAGTTTTCGATGTACCGCGAATAAGCGCGTTTCAAAACAGAAAAACAAAATACGTCAAAAGGTTAAAGCCGCTGCGAAAAGTGTACGGGTATATAAATCGTAATAATGTTATTGTTGGCGTAATATTTTTCGAATTCCATCGAATGGTGGCTTTTTTAGCCGTCGAGGATAAGGAAACGTTTCGAACTTTTCGTACGCGTCCCGGGTATGCTTATTAAAATACTGGATCTATTCGAAATTTAATTTATTTTTTATCCAGCTATTATTACTTAATACGATCTTATAATCGATTGCTAACAGTAAGTTATCGCGGTATTAATACCCAAAATAATTTTTCCCTACTATAATAACAAATAGCGGTATAATTTAACCTTAGAAATTAGCAGCTTAAATAACTATAACCCTTATTTTATTCTCTTGTTACGTTTATCTAAGCTTTTTACGCTTTTCGGTATTGGTAATTACTATACCCGTTATTATAAAAAGCCTTATCAAAAATCCAGTCTCGTCGAAGTTGTAGATATCTTCTTTTGCGATGCCGCATTTCGCGATTATAGCCCGAACAAATTCGAACCATTTGCAAAATACTTCTGGATTTTCGGATAGAATACGTTAATAATCGAATTTCCGATTTAAACGCGTTTAAAGTTTTTTTTACCGTTCAACAAAGTTCGACGCCCAATTAATTTCAACGCGTTTTATAACGCGCTGGGCCAGCAGTATATTGGCCATATTTTTTAACATGCTGAAGCCGGACAGGAAACGCTCGCGTATCTAGGTTAAGGATTCGGTCGATAATCGATTTTTTTTCGGTCGGCGTCAATTTCGGCGAATTGGGAACAACATCGGTTCGGGCGCAGCTGCTATTAGAACGGTATTCTAAGGTCGAATGTGAAACTTTATAAATAGAACTAAGCTTTCTGTAACTAAGTTTCGGGTCTCTTTTTTAGCCTGAATGGCTAGGTTCATTCTTGCTTCTTTTGTAAAGTGCTCCATATTATAGTTGTTAAGAAATGGGCAATTGAAGATATGTTGTTAGAATAGCTAAAAAGGTGTTTTGCTTGCTTATATGTTTCGCTTGCTTGTGTGGCATGTTATATTTATATAATGAATTGGGACAGGGCTTATCGAAGTTGCTGTACGCAGAACATCTTGATCAGTGCTTGGAAAGAATGATGGACTTCTTGACTATCTATGGAGCCATTGATGCTATCAGAAGCTGCATACAAGAGTTGTCAGGTCAGCAGCAATTTATAGACCATCGCTGACCTACTGCCATAGCCGAGTAGATTGCCGAGATGCCCAGCGGTGAAGCAAATGGAAGTAGATAGAAACTGTGGCTGCAGTAGTACCTGCAGTGGCTGGCAATAGCAGCTGCAGTGGCTGCTGCAGTGGCTGCTGCAGCAATAGCTGCACCCATTCCTGCACCCTACTCCACTTCAATAAATCTTTATTAAGTTATAGATAAATTTAAATAAATCAACATAATCCATATTTTTCAAAATTAAAAATTAATTTCTTGTCAGCATTCACAGTAATCGAATGCAGAAATCTGGCGTAAGCTCTGTGTGTTCTCTAAGTTTATTCTACGAATGGACAAATCTAGTCCGCGGGCAATCGCCTTTATATACACGACTGGTTGACAAAGGATCGTCCGTAGACAAAGGCTGTCCCAGGCAGAATTCTGCTGCCTAGCCCAAACAAAGCCTACCAGCCGGCAACACCTGAAAGCACCTAATTGCCGACACTTCTATATTATTAAAAGCGAATTTTTACATTGTAAAAGGTTTTTTAAGAAGTAAAATAAATTATATAATTATAATTATATGTGTATAAATTTGAAAGATTTTCTAGCTGCTGTTTTCAACCTTTTATAAAATATTTCATTCTTTTTAGCAGTATTAAAACCCTCTACATCCTTTTTAAAATTTGTATATAAACATTAAAAAGATAAAACTTAGTTAACTTAGTTGATCGCAAAATTAAAACTAACTAAGAAAAATAAACTAACTAACTAACTAAAACTAAAACTAAAACTAAAACTAAAACTAAAACTAAAACTAAAACTAAAACTAAAACTAAAATTACGACTCTATTTAGACCATATAACCAAGCCTTGTTAGTACTATGACAATTATCCCCCTTCTCAAACAAGTATTGTCAGATATAGAGGACATCAAATGTGTTGTTATATTCAGCTAAGTTGCAGGTGCTTATTGCACGCGTACAGCTTTAAGTAGTTTAGCCACGGAGCATATATGGGCCGATCATTAGGTAACCTTTTCGTATATAAGGCGCTACGCACCCCCCAGCTAGCTGACACACCCTCTTAACGCCTTAAAGCATTTACGGCATTAATTATTAAACTTTATCACTTTTTAAAGCTACAGCTATTTATTTTACCGTTCTTCCGGCAATTAAGTCCTTTTAATTAACTAATTCCTCGTCCGAAATCCTTCTTAAAGCTTTTTCCCGCCGGTTTAAAGTTTTTATAACATCCATTAATCCTAATTGCTTTTTAAAATACTTAAAGACTTTTCGTAATAAGGCTTTAGTTAATCCGCTAACCAATATATTACCCGTAAATATATAATTTATTTTAATTAAATCCCTTTTTATTACCTTTTGCAGTTAATAGTTATATTTACGTACTGTAACTTTATTTTTAAAAAGGCGATATTAGCGTTAATTAACCGTATTATTTATTAATTGTCCTATTACATATTTAACGGTTTTATATCTAGGATAACTTTTAATTCTTTAATTAATTAAAAGCTAAATAAGGTTTTCTTTGTAATTTACGTAAAGGATAATAATTCCGTTGCGGTTATAAAAATAATTATTATATTTTACTTATTTGCCTGTTCTTTTATTATTTCTTTAAATAATTTTATAACGTAAACTTAAAAACTTTTTCGATCGACCGTATTATCTACGAAAAAAAAGTCGTTTTAAATATTTACCGAATTTTCGCCACCAAATTATAACGTTAACGTCTTAGTTCCGATTAAGTATAATATAATTCGATCGGTAATTTTGTAATATACGTTATCAGAATTTAGGTTAAATCGTGCGAATCGGAATATAATAAAATATATATCGGGTCGAATATTAATTATTATATATAAAATAAACCCAATTTTTTTTAATAGTTATTAACGGATTTTAAATAGGCTAAATTAAAATTCGGTAATAACTTAACGTTTGTTATAAACGTATTTAAATAATTAAATTTTTTTAAGCATTAAGTTAATTAACTTATTTATAAAATCGGATTATAATAATTAAATCCTTTTATTAGGCTTATTTTTAATTACTTTAATGCCGAAAAATCATTATAAGTTTTTACCTTTTATAAGGATATACCGGTTTTAAACTTGTTAAATTAACTAATCGACGAGGTCTTAATCCTTTTTCTTATACGCGGCGATAATATCGTTTACGAAAAAAAAAGGCATTTTTTAATAAATAAAATAACAAGGTTCGTACGAAACGGAATTAAGTTTCAAATCTTTTAATATGTTCGTAAATTGCTTTTACTAAAACAAAAGTAATTCCTTTAATTTATATAATACTTTCTTAATTAAAAATATTTTCTTACGTTATAAATAACTTAAAAATATTTTTATATATATTTCGTAAAGTAAATTCGCATTAATAAAAACGTTTATAACGTTATATTATTTTAGCTTTAAGTTAAACTTAGCCGCGATAATAATTAAGGTTCGAAATAACTTTTTAGTAAATATAAATACGTATATATCGCTATAAACGTTTTTTAATTATTAATTGCTTCGTATAACGAAACGGAATTTATATTTTTGTAATTAATTATGTTTATTAAGTTTATAAACGTATATTTATATGTACCTTAAAACTTATTTCCTTTTAATAGAAAACTGATTAACGGTTTTCCAAAATTTTATTTTTTTATAACTTTGCAAGTAAACCGTTTCGGCTTTACGAAATATTTTTTTAACGGGTATATATTTAACCTTTTATAGCTTTACGGCGATAATGATAAATTTCGCTTATATACTTAGCCTTATAACCTAAGTATTATACGTATTATTATTATAAAGCCTTTCCGATTAGGATAACGTACGTTTTGGTTTTTTATTTTCTTTAAGCTTTTGCAATTTACCGGCCGGTTATTATGCGTATTTATAAAATAAGTTATTCGTCCTGTATTAAATGCGGCTTTTTATATTTTATAATCGATTTTAGTAATATTTTTATAAAACAGGACGTACAAAAAGATATTTTCGATCTGTAAAATATCTTCGGTTTTTACCGTTACCGTTACCTTAAATTAAATAATATAATAAGAACCTAAAGTTATTTTAATTTTTTCTATCAGCGCAATAATCGTAAAAGTTATTAAGATAAATATTAATAACGGTAATAATTTAAAAGACGGAAATAGTTCGAATATAATAGTCGTATAAGGATAATTAATTCCATACGAATAAGTTTATTTTTCCTTATACCGTACGTCTTTTTCGACGCCTATGCCGCTTTAAAATTATTTCTTTTATTTCGCGGGCAATTAAATTATTCCGCTTAAACTTTTATTTTTATATATATATATAGTGAGTAGTTATTAACCTAATTAAATATTTTTATTTATCCAAATAATTTTTATACTTTATTTTCCGTAATATAAAAACGGTCGTTTTTAAAATTTTTAATATTACTTAAAAAAGTAACATTTTCGTTAAATTGTACGTTTCGAATAATAATAACTTTATTAACTAACGGGTTCCAAATTTCGTAAATGTTCGTAAATTGGTAACCGATTAAAAATTTAATCCATATGTTAAATTTTAACTTTTAAAGTTTCTGTTTTTTCTTTATAACGGCAGTTGTTATAACATAAGTTATATAACTATACATTCGTAAATAAGCTTATTAAAGCTTCCGATCAAGTATTATAACGCCGTTTTTATACGTTAAGTAAATATAATAAACCTTATATAAGTTTTGCTGAAAAAGTACGTATTTGGGGATACGGTTATATAAATATATTGCCGCTTTAAAGATATATATAATCAAAAATAAGGATAACTTAGCGCCATTTCGAATCGTAATCGTTTTTTTTTAATTATATTCCTTAAACGTTTTATACCCCCGTTTTAGGTTTATATATACGGTATTAAAGGTTTAAGTTTAATTCTGAAAAAAGGCGATTAAAATATATTTCGAAATTAATAATTCTTTAAGATTTCGTTATCGTATTCGATTACTTATAGAAAATTTTGTTTTAATTCTTCAAAACTTTTAAAACGTATCGAAACGTTATAATTAATATATTTTGCTTTCGATTTTTAAGGTGAATATCCTAGATAAATCCTAAATATCTGTCAGTAATAAACATAACGTATTTATACCTTTCTGGATTTTCTTCGAAGCTTATAAAATCGATGGCGGTTTTTTATTTTAATCGGGATACTTCCTTCCATAGCTTACGACGTATTTGTCTTTTGGCCTTCGCTTTATTACATACTTAACATTCGACTATTATAAAATTCTTTAAACGAACTTTTTTTATATAAAATTATAACTAAACGATTATTTCGGGCTTTGAATATCTTAATTTTAAATACCAAATCGTACCGTTACCGATTTATAGTAATTTCGTTATATATAAGTTAACGTTTTCTTTATAAGCTGCTAAAACCGTATAAGTAACTATTACGTTAATATTTTTAATGACGAATTAATTAAACTTTATTTATTAACGTAATTATTATCTAATTATATTTATCTTAAATAAAGTTATTAAATTTCTCATTATTTTACTAATACCCCTTTTTCCGAAGCTGCCGAAAAGATATTAAGTTACATATAAAGCTTTTGCAATAAGTTACGTCGTATAAACGTAACGCTTTCGTACCGCTAAAGCTTCGAAATATTATATCAACCTTTCCGTACCCCTTGATCGGTATAAAGCTGTTATTTACGTATACCTTATCGCCTTATCCGGTAAGCTTGAAGTTTAAAAACTTGCTAATAAAATTAAAAATATATATTATTAATCCTGAATACAAAATGAAACAATTTTTAAAAAAAAATAAAACAAAACGCTTATTACGTTACCTTAATCGGAAATTAAAGAATCTACCAGAATTCGTTTTATTCCCTTTAGGAATTAATTTATTTTTTATATAATTAGTTTACCCAGAATCTTTAACAAACGGTCGATCTTTTCCTTTAAAGATTAATTAAGTAACCCGTTCTTTAATTATAGCTTTTATTATTCCGTTAAACTTAAATCTTATTAGAGTTTTATTAAAAATACATAATAGCATTAGGTTAATTTATTTAAAATACTTAAATATACTTTATAACGGATACCTTATACGTCCGACTTTTAACGTTTTCGCTTATTAATACTTCGATCTAAATATAAACCTTTACGGTTATTTGGTTTCGATTTTCGTCCAAAGGGCCTATTACGTAACTAGGCGTCAGTAAACTTAAAATTATCTTAATTAAGATCGTTTTATTTAGATAGATCCGCAGGAATTCCATAAAGCGTCGGAAACGCCGCTTTAATATTTCGTAATGTAAATAATTAATAGGTTTAGGCTTAATAGTTCAAAAGGTTAGCAGTTATCTTTTAATAATTAATCGTACCGCTTTTAATTTCGGCTTTCCTTGTTATCAAAAACGGAATTCTCCAAGATTTTATAATAGGAATTACGGCTATATATAAATCGTCAACCTATCCGATTATCGTATTCGTTTTTAAAACTTTATATCGTTATTTTATAGCCATAATTTTTTACTATTTCCCGATTTATTCGTTTAATTTTTTTTAGCAAACTTCGAAGCTTATTTTAATATTTCGCAATATTTCCGTTAAATACTGATTATAAGCCTGTCGTCGTACGCCTTACCAAATTTAGCCAGCATAGTGTACCATTTTCGTAAGTTTTTTCTTAGGGAAAGGTTCGTTTGTTTAATCGCTAAAGATATAAATTCCAGAATTTATTTCGTTAAGTCGTTAATATTTTTGTAAAAAGTATCGTGTTTCCGATTTTTGTAAGTATACGCCGTTTATTCCTGGTTATAAGCTTGTCTGCTTTCGGTCGTTATTTTAAGGATATTCGTTAGTTAATTCGTAAGATTAACTTTTTCAATGGTTCTTATAAAAGATAAGGTATTGGTTCGCGTCGAAAAACGGATTCGTTTTTTTAAGTAGGAGGTTATATCGGGTTTTATAAATTTAATAGGCTACGGACGTAATTAATTAAGATCGAAATAATCTCAGATCTTAAAAGCGTATGCTTTAAACTGGAATTCCTCCTTAAAATAGTTCCAATTTTTAAGTTCTTTATAAATAATAAAGGACGTCGATAATACGGTCGCCATTATAGCCAATAAAATGTATAAATAATTATTATTAATGTACAACTTATATCGTTTTAATAACAGTTGATTAATTAATATATAACGCTAATTAAGCGAATAAAACTTTTAATTATCAGATATAGGGGACATCAGATATGTTATTGTATTCAGCTAAGTTGTAGGTGCTTGTTGCACGCGTGCAGCTCTAAATAGTTTAGCTACGGAGCATATATAGGCCGATCATTAGGTGACCTTTCCGTATATGGGGCGCTACGCACCCCCCAGCTAGCTGACAAGTATCGACCTCAATTCTTCGGGCCCTTTGCGCAGATAGGGCCGTAGACAAACGATTTGTAGAAAATTCGAAGCGGTTTCGCAAATAAGAGTTTGATCGACAACTTCTTAATAGCCTAATAACGTAGTAACAAACGTGCATATCGGTATATATAATAAACCTAGGGACCTACAATGTACTATTTGTATCCATTTCAGGAACTAAACTTAAAGAAGTTACTGCCTTTTTGGCTGACGCTATCTATATGTACAAGTGCTGATAATATCGTAATTTTTCTGGGCCAACATTAAGGCCCTTTTTCTGCAGCGTTTTTATTAACTGCTTTATGATGGCTTTGCAACGCTGGCCCTCTAAGAAAGAAATAGGTTTTTTTTTTAGCCGAACGTTTCCGCCGTTCGAAGAAAAAGTAACGAAGATACCGCGTTCGTAATTAACGATTCCAGTTCCGTTCGCGATGATATAGATAGAAAGATCTTCGTTAGAAATACGCTAATACTGGAATTCTTTTTAACTGAATTCCTTTTAAACTAGTCACAGCCTAAATTCTTTTTTTAACTTAGCTTAATTACGACTAAAAAGCGCTTTACAAAAATGTGAAAAAGTTCCTAAAAAGATCTTAGAAAGAAAATATACAAAAGTTATAAAATGTTTTTTTAAACTAAAAAAATAACTCTAAAAAAGCGGAAAAGGAAAATACGTTTGCAGGGCTTAGAATTTCGAATATAATAGAACGCCGAATTTATTAAAATTGTTATAACTTTACTTTCTTCTTATATAATAAAAAACCAAATTCATAATCGAACCTCTGCTGTTTTGAAGCCCGTATACGGAACCTTTACTGCTGATATAAAGTTACGTATTAACGACCCGCTATAAATAGAAAATACGATAAAAATAAAGCACTTTAAAAAAAAAACCTCACAATATTTAGTAACAATTTTATTTTAAACGAGAGGTAATAAAAAGTTGAAAAAGTATTTCTTTTTTATTTGAAAAATCATATGAGGTTATCCTAAGAAAAGCCTTTTGTAAATAAAAATATATATCCGACCGATTTCGCACAAAAGAAAAAAATTGTTTCGGGAAAGCCTATTGGCGAAGCTGGTAGAAAATCCGATATACTTAATAACGGAAACGTTAGCGGTAAAAATGTAAGTTGAAGGAAAGGCAGCAATAACGCCGTAAAAAGATCGAAAACGTTTAAAGCTAAAACGCACACCAACAAATTTAACTTTAATATTAACGCAAAGCTGTTGTGACTAATGGCTATTTCACATTATTTTCCTGTATTAACAATATATCCATAATATACAGAACTCGAGACATAGTACGCGTCGAAAATGTTTTTATATAACTGATACAGCGTTTTTATATTTTTAACCTTGGGAAGCTACAGTAATTCCTTAGAATACGTATCCCGCGTAATCGTAAGATTAGGAAGTTATAGCTAGTACAGGACATTTATTAGGAAAAGGTATATTTCCATTCGAACTTTCGAAATTTAAGAGATGTTATTTTAAGGTCCTTAAATAAAAGAATCTTAAGAGATGTAAAGGCAAAACGCTTACAAGATTAAAAAAAGCGGTATTTCGAAAAGGTCGAAAATCTGTTATACAAGTTATTATTATTCGCCCAGATATCGCTGAAGATGCTTTTGACTTATTATAATATAATAAAAACTTAAGTCTCAGATACATTAACGTTATTAATAAGGCCTTACTTTATAAATATCGTATCTGTTACTTTGTTATACAGTATGGTAACGATGAAAAACTTAACGTACGATCGTTACTTTGCTCGAATGACGCATTATTTGCGGATAACCTTAACTGCAAAACCTTTTAAAGCTTTGTTATATCGCTTTTCGATAGCATTATCGTTTAAAAAGCGTATAAGCAGGATATAATTACCACTTTAAGTATGGAAGCAAACCTGTTAGCCCTTTTTAAACCCATTAAAAAAGCTTTCTCTATGCAGAAGTTTTTTTAGAGTTATAAACCTTGAACTAAATAAAGAACTAATTATCCATGTAAACAATAAATAAACGATACGATTAATTCTAAAAAAATTGTACGTTTAATTACGAACTAAAATACGTCGATATCTACAGCTAGTAGTTCTGCAAAGGTTTCGTTACGGGAAAGATTAATATCAAGTGGACGCTTTTTAACATAATAGTTACGGATAACTTTATTAAGTGACTTAAGCTGCAGAAGGATTAAAAATTCGTTCCGTTGTTAAATCTTTAACACGTTGCTTTAAGGCTAAAGAAAACTTAGAAGAAACTTCGTTACAGCAGGCGTTGTTACCTTATAATAGAGAAAGCCTGTGATTTACATTTTTTTGGTTATGCTTTTCTATCGTTTCTTCTTTTATACCGAACTCCAAACTACCTTAAATACCAGGTCATTGAGTTAGCTTTTTAACAAAGCTTCTGTGGTCTAACAGTAAGATATCAGGTTATAACATTTGGAAATATGGGTTTATTAAAAGCATTACCAGCCTGTTCTTTAGGATTTTCGAGAACAGGTTGGCCTCGTACCCTTTTGTTGTATTTTTCTAACCACCACAGTCTTTCCTTTTTGGGTAATATTTAGAATGGTAAAAGCTTCAGCTGTTAGTTCCTAACAGCTGGAGGAGTATGTCAGACCTAACTGAAGGCTAAGTCTGTTAAGCTAAGCCTTAACTTAGCTAGAACTGCTACTAGTGGAGTCTGCTGATTACATTATAGGTATAATTTTCTTTCAGCCGCAACTGTTTTCTGCGTATATAAGGAATCTTCAAAACTCTCTGCGTGTATCTAGAGTCTCTCAGAGGTCAACCTGATAATTCATCCTTCTTCAGTTATATATATGCTTTAGTATGTGATGTCAGGGTCTTATACCTAGCATTAAGCATCTTTCAGGCACCAGCTTGTGGCGAGATTTCCGGGCCCACGGAAGCAGGACGGCTAAGGGTAGATAGTGACAAATTTCATCCGCTGCCTACTCGGCCCGAATCCGGTTTACAAGCCCCCTCCAGTTATAGAACCCAGAAGACAGAGTCCGGCCTTACCTAGAGTGAGGGAGGAACCACCCACCGACAATTACCCACGGCCCACGGGTACCCGTAGGTCCTGCCAAGGACCCACGAGTACCCAATGGGTCCTTGGCGAAAGTAGAAAAGGACCCGCGGGTACCTAATAGGTAATGCCAAGGACCTATAAATACCTACGATTACTTATTAGCAGATTACTTTAAGTCCGTAGTTTAATTGAAAAAAATTAATAAAATAATTTGAAATAATCCAGTAAAAGCGATAATGTTAGTAAATTCGCATAAAAGTTAATATTTTAATAAAGAAAAATTAATAAAATAATTTAAAATAATCCAGTAAAAGCGGTAATTTAAATAAATTCGCATTAAAATTACTTCGCAGTTTTTTAAGTATTTTAAAACTTAATAACGCTGATTTCCCTTTAAAGTAATCTTAATTTTAAATACTTTTATGCCTTAAAATTTATTTAGGTTTATCGTTTTTTTTTTACGCTTAAAAAAATTGTTATACTGTTTAATTAATTTAACGCCAGATTTTTCCGTAAGCCTAGCATATTTTATTTACGGTTTTGTTAAATTAACGTAATAACTTAAAAGGGTTTTTATTAATTATATATTTTTCGCTTAAATAATAACTTTTTTAACGTAAAAAATTAACAGATTAATTAGTAAAAATAAATTAAGTTATTTTAAGATTATTTTAAGTATTAAACTTATTTTTAAATATTTCGATTAATATAACTTTCGCCGCTTTTTGTATAACGTTTAAGACAAAAACTTAAAATCGCAGTTCGAATTTAAACTTTTACGAAATTTCGCGTATTAAACGTTAAAAAGGCGCTTTTTTTAATAATAGCTTATAAGTTATTTAATATCGTTAAATTTTACGTAAAGCGGAAGTTAAATAAGTTAATTAATTAATTGAAAATTATTTCAAAATTATTTTACGAAATTAATATAAAATTACTGCTAAGTTTAACGCGTTTTTTTTAGCGCTTTAATAAAGGCTGGGCTTTAGGATATTAACTTTATAGCGCGGGCAGGTTACTTTTTAACGCTAGATTGGTTTTTTTTGACGTTCGCGATTAACTTACGGGCCGTTTTCGTAATACGCGTTATTTTGGCGTTTTATAACTTATTATATTATTAGTATACGATTATTTTACGATTATTTTAATAATTTTTATTATTGCAATATAGTTTGTTAATATAATAACGTAAGGTTATAATTACGGTAGTGGTACAAAAAAAAGGTGGATTATTAACGAATTTTTAATTAGATGTAAATATAGATAATTTTTAATACGTATTTTTTAGAAAGTGCAAAATATAAGTAATATAAAGCAGCTTTATTTAAATTTTAATTTAAAAAAAGTAACCGTTTTATTTGCTTATTAAATAAAAAAAGTATATATAAGTTATTATTAAATTCGTAAATTATTTCAAAATTATTTTATTATTTTTTAATAAAAAATTTTGCATTTTTGTATTATATATAATTAGCTTTATATCGAAATTTAATTTACCTTCCGAAGTTGCAAATGTATTAATTATATTACCTGTTGCCTTACTTTAATAATTATAGGCTTAGTTTGTTAAGATTGTAATAATGGATTTAAATTATTTTGAAAAAAAGGCTGGTTTTGGTTAAGGGTTAAAGTTTAACCGTTCGAAGTTTTTTTCGCCCGTTTTTTGGTAATACTTTTATTATTAGCATTTGTTAGCCTTTTTCGTTTTTTGTAAGGATTATTTTTAGATATAGCCTTTTTTATATGCCGAAATCCGCTTACGTTAGTAATTTAACCTGTATATAAAGTTTTTAACGTAGTTTAATTTATATTTTTATTATTTTTAGGTTTATTTGGATTTTTTAAATTATTATTTAATACCTTATAAAGCTTATCTGGTAGTAAGTTATGTTGATCCGGTAACTTTTTTAGGTTTTCGATAAATGGAGTTTGAAATATTTTTCGCATTTTTTCCTTCCGTTTTTCGAATCGTTTCCGTATATAAGCGGGGTCGTTGTTATTATATATAATATTATTATCCAAATCGAGTACTTTAATTCGGATATAAAATAATATTATTAAAATTAATTTAAATTGTTACAATAGTATTAATTAACGGTTAAAATAATACTTTAATCGAGCAAAATTCCAGGTACGTTTTATTAATACGGAGGAATATTGGATATATAATAAATTACGTACAAAATAAGCGAAACCGGGGAATATATTGTTAATCCGTTGCTATAATGTTAAAACGGTTTCGTTAAAGCGGATGTTTAAATAAAATAATTAACAAATAATTTTTAAAATACCGGTTAAATTATTTACGTTCGCATTAGAAATAATCGTTAATAATATCCTCCTATAGGTTATCGTTAATACAATATACCGAACCCCTTTTTTTAGGACTTAAATTTAATAAGAAGATTTTTATAAAATTTCCGTAATTCGAAATAAAAATACGTTTAATAAATTATATATTCCGTTTGTTATATTCTTTTTAATACGTTTTGTAAATTTACTTAAAGTATTTAATAACTTTAATATAAAGTATATCGTTAAATAATTCCAATTAAAAATATTTCTGCCAGTCGTTATAATAATTCCGGAATTTAACGGCCGTATTATTTGATAATAAGTAAATTAAAACGGAAAAATATACCAATACGCGATTATTAATAAAAAGTTTATTAATATATTTAAAAATTTTCAAAATTGTTAACTTAATACTTTTTCGTAATAACCGTAACCATATCGGTAATTTGTTAATAAAATCCGAAGTTATTAAGTTTTTCCCGTTCTTTATTTCTTTTTCGTTTTTTAGTTTTTTCTCCGAGTAATATTTTTAACAAGTTATAACGATATATTTTTCGTATTTACGTAAATACTTAAACATAACCTTGTACTTATTAACGATATAAAAAATATGGTTTTCCCGAAATAAACCGAAATTGTTTATTATTTAAAAAAAAATATTTAAAAATATTAATTAAGTAACGAACGAATTTAATAGCGTTAAAAAGGAATATATAATCCGTTTTTTTTAATAGCGGATATTTACGTATGAACCTTTAAATTATAAAGTATATTTTTATGGCCCGTAATAAAAAAATGCTATAAAGCTTTAACGGCTATATACGTTACGGACTATTTAAAATACTTTCTTAATATTTAAAATTCTATCCGTAATTATATTTTATTAAATTTGCAAAAAGGGTTTTTTTTGTTAAGGCCGAAATAGATCCAAACGGCAAAAATACGTAATTAAAATAATTAGAAAATTATTTTATAATTATTTCATAAAATATATACCAGTACGATTATATGTTCTTTACGCGTATTAATAAGGTTTTTGCCTTATTTCGGCAAATTTCTCTTTTTTTTATTTTGTTCGCTTAAAACCTTTTTTAATTTATTTGGCGGCTTAATACTACAAGCTTTAAAAAAGTTATTAAATGCGTTTTGCAAAGCATACGATATATATACGTAATGCCGGATTTCGTTTACCTATTAAAATTTGTTGCCCAATTTTCGATAAAACCATTTTTGTATAGTTATTTACCTAACGCCAAGGCCATTATCCGTAATAAAAACACGAAATCGGTCGGCTATTCCTAACTTTTTTAACCGACTTAATAACTTATCGCCATTAAATTTATTTAATTTGATATTACAAAGTTAAATATTTATTAAAAAATAACATTTTTTTATTCCCGATTAATTTAATAAATAATAACCTTTTGGAACGAAAATACCAAAAAAGGCGTAATTTAAACGTTACAATTAACCGAAATATAAATTTTTAAGGGAATATCCTTAAATTTATGTTTAATAATTGCATTAATATACGTCCATACTTACTTTAAATATGTTTTTATTACTAGTAATTTAAAGCCGTTACCGTAAAATAATATCATAATTCGGAAATGCTTATTTTAAAAACTCTTAATAAACAAATGCTAAAATACGAAATAATTAATTAAAAGGATTTAATCGAAATTAAGTACTTAAAGTAATACTAGGTTTGAATTTTAATAAGTAAAAATTATTTCAAAATTATTTTAGAATTATTTTAATAATAAGAATTAAAATAAAATAAGCTTAATCGGAAGTTATCGATAAAAAGTTCGTATAACGATTATTTTAGGATTATTTCAAAATTATTTCGAAATATAAACATACCGTAATTATATTAAAAATCCTTCCATTAATAACGAACTTCGCTTAACCCACCTTTTTACGGCAACCGTCGTTCCGTAAATGCTTTTTTATAAAGCTTATTCCGTTTTTCTTGGAAAAAGCAGGATGTACTAAATAATACCCACATCGCCGACACTTAATCTTAAGCTGCCCAATTATTCGATAACAAACCTGCATAAAGGTTTTCCAATATTCCGAATTACGGTTGGTTTTATTAAATATGCCGATAACTTCCTTTAATAAATCTTCGTTATTTTTACTTCTAACATTCTTTTAAAACTAAAATTACTTTTAGAATTAATTTAACCAATTTCTGTATTAACGTTTTCCGTATTCGTAATATTCTTAGTCGAAAATAAGGAAATCAATTTTTAATCGTATCTTAAATTAAAATTAATTCAATTAATTTAACGTTATAAAGCGGTTTCGTTAGCTAAATAAGCTAAATAAATTAGGTCTTTTTTGGTTCGGTAATTATTAATTAAATTATATTTAGTTAAGTTTAAACTAAATTTTCGGTTATTTTATTTTAAACTCGAATTTATTTTAATCGTAATCTAGATTTCATAATTTTCGTTTTTATCTTCGTTTTTATCTTCGCCTTTATCTTTTAGCTGATTATTTTCGTTAGGTATACCGTTATCGTTTAAAATATTTAAAAATTTTTCTTTTTAATTATTTTTCTAATCGGAAGTATTATTTTACGAAAAAGTTTAAGGTAACGATTTATTATCTTTAAAATCATTAACATTAAAGCCGAAATTTTCGAAGGTTTATAACATAATTCCGGTATGCAATAAAAGTTTGAATTAAAGCGAAAGCGGGAATTATTTTATAACGAACGAATAATTAAGAAATAATAAAAGAATTAATCGAAATTACGTAAATAGCTAACAGTATAAGGTTTTAAAATTATAAATTAGTTTTATTAAAATAACGCGTATTTTTTTCTTTTATATTCTTTTATTAAAATTATTATAATAAAACCGTTTATTCCATTTACTTTAATTCGAACGTAACATTATCGAAATAAGGTAATTAAAAAGTCGCCCGTTTTAAGCGATACTTTAAATATTTTACAAGTTGACGATACTTAAAGCGAATTTAACCGTAATTCGAATAATTTTGTTTTTAAGTTTCTCTTATTACCTAAATTTACTGGAGATATGTCCGTTCGACACCTAATACAAGATATATTAATACCTAAGTTTGCTACTAAAGTTACAAAAAAACGCTGAACCAGCCGATAAAGCTTAAGCTTAAAATACTTACTCGTAAGGTCCGTCGTTGTAAACGGAAACCTGGCAATAAGTATATAATTAAATTATTTTATAATTATTTTATTACTAACGTTCTTTAATTAATGCACTTCGGGAAATTCGGAAGTACCAAAAAAATACGCGCTTAATTTTCGGTAAAACGTTATTTTAGCGGGTAATTTGCGAAATATTCGTAAATGCATTATACTAATTTATACGGATATGGGCATTTACTTTGGAAGTATTATAAAAAGCTGCAGAAAATTTTCTGGTTACTTTATTTTAAAGCAGCAATTTTTGTGCTATTTATAGTAAACGGAAAACGCTTTAAGTAAAACATATTTATATTATTCGGAAAATTTGTTTTTATTGAAATATAACAATTCCTAAGCCGGTTATTAAAGCCTTAAAGAAATCGAAAAAATAATATATATTTTATTTGATAAACGGCCTTAAAACGTTATTACCACAATTTATTATAATTATGTTAAACTTTATTTTATTTGTTAAATATAACCTAATTAACTTTTTTTAAAAAAGAATTTTAGTAAGTTTTTAAGGCTTTTAATAGTTAATTATTTCCATTTAAAGAAACGTTTTAGCTAATAGTTACTTATAATTATTAATATTATTACCTTATAGCCGTTTAACAGATAAATTATTTTAATTAATCTTTTGTTAATTATATTATATTTTTTTTAAAAAAGAAAAAGGGTTAAATAATAAATATTTTTAATGCAGCGAACCCCTTTTAAAATTTTGTAGGTACAAAATTTTCAACGATAAGCCCAGGCCCACTTTTTCTTACAAAATTTTTTACCTTATTTTTTCTATTTAGTTACTTTATTTTTTTTATTTCAAACCTAATTAAATCTTATTATTTTGCTTTACCAAAACATCTTCTTTTTGTTAATAGCCGGCTAATTTTGAAATAATCTTAAAATAATCGCGTTCGGAATTTTTTTCCTTTATTCCCGCGATACTTCCTTTATTTAAACGTCGAAAGTCCGACGAATTTTTATTTCAAAATTCCTATACAAAAAAAAGCTCGGGCGCGAAAAGTTAATTTTTTAGCAAAATAGAATAATATCGAAAAAACTTGTTATAACTTAAAATAATAAATTAAATGCAAATTAAATAATTAAAAACGTTTAAATATAAATGCAACTTCCGAAAAATAAACGGCGCAAAGTATTATTATTAAATAAAAAGTTAATGCATAGTAGTAAGTATTATTTTACGATTATTTCAAATTTTTATTAATAATTAATAACCGGGAAAAGTAAAGATATTTTAAAAACGTTGCAGCAAAATAAGCTGAAACTAAAAATATATCTGTACTTTTAGATAACGGCGATTAGATATATATTAATATTAATAATAAAATGGCCGAAGTATTTTATTATAGCGATAATACCGTTAATAATATTCGCTATAAGTTTATAATTAATTATTTAAATAATTTAATACCTTAATTGCCGGAAAATCTTACCGTATTTTAAATTAAGGAACTTTACATAATAATCCGATAAATAACGTTTTACCTTAATTATTTTTAACGCTTAATACCGGCTTAAGGCGGTAATATTTTACTAAATATCCGTACAAAAGATAATAACGAATTTCTATTTACGCGTTGCTTTAAAATTACTTAATTAATTATTAATAATATTACGAACCTTTTGTTGTAATTCCGTAATCGCATATTTTAATCGTTTTTAACAAATAACGCCCGTTTAAATAAAGATAATTCGGACGTTAATATTAAAATTAAAGATATTCGTAAAGTTGCTTTTATATTCCGTTTCGTAAATCCAGATTATGTTTTAATTATCTTATTACTTAATTTTTCTTTTAGTATAACTTTAAACTATTTAACGTTTAACAAAATAAATAGTATAATATCGTAAACGATTTGTACTTTAAGTTACGTTAATACAAAAATAATTTTTAAGAATTATTAAAAGTTACAAATTTTTACTTACAAAAATATTTTAACCTTAGGCATAGTTTTTAATAATTACCTAAAATACCTTTTATTTACGAAAAAAAACCTTTTTTTATACTGCTTGGCACGTTATAGATTTTACGATATTTTTACTAAAAAAAAAAAGCTTTTCATTTTGGTAACATTAAAGCTTAAGGCTATAAATAAGTATGTTAATAATAAATTATTATAAAATAATTATAAAATAATTTAATAAAGTTTTAAAACGCGTATAAGCGGATATTTAATTTATATAGGATTATACGGTATTTTATTACCAAAGGTTAACGGCTTTGTAACCTGGCGTGATAAAACCAAAAGAAAATATATTATACAATATTTCGAAATAAGGTTACGAAACCTTATTTCCAAAGTTCGCCCGTAACGTTCGAACCCGCCTTTTATTACAGGCATATTACGAGAAATTATGGGATAAGGTTTTAATTATATTAAAGGGCCTAAGCGGAAATGGTTTTAAATGTATAAAAGTAATAAGGATTAATCGGATATTAAAGTTAAAGCATTAATTAAAAGCGCAAAAAAAGTTTTAAAAGATTTACTAAATTAAGCCTTTAAAAAAGGTTTGGCGCTATTAGCTGCGCCTGCGTTAAAGTTATTTTTGCCGTTTTCGGCAGCGTAAACCTTAGGCTTTGTATAAGTAAAAACATCCCGTAAAAAAGGCTAAAATTAATGTAAGTTAAACGCCGTTATGGCATTAACCTATTAGCCGTAACGTTAATAATTTATTTGCTAGGTTAAGCTTTTAGGAGTAAATAATAACAAAATATTTTATTTTTTATGCATAATAATCATTTTAAAATATTTCAAATTATTTTAATCTTTTTATTTTAATTTTATAAAATCCGGTATTTAATTATTTTAGTTTAAAGTTAATTATCGTATATTAATTTTCCCGTATAATAATTATTTCAGATTATTTCATTAATTCTTCGTCATTTATATAACTTTTAATAATTTGCTGATGGGTAATCGTGGGTACCCGTGGGTCCTTGGCAAAATCTGATAGGTACCCGCGGGTACCCACCAATTTGGATAGGTAGTAGATGGGTACCCACGGAGGACCCATGGGTCCTCATGGGTACCCACGGGTACCCATTCCCTCACCCTAGCCTTACCCAAAGCCCAGGGCCACTTCATTATCATACCCCCGACTCTGGCAGGTGGAGTATAAGCGCCTCCAGTGTAAGTTGTGGTTGTTATTTGATTCAAGCCCGAGAAAAAGCTACTTGAACGACTACAACCCACGTGGCGCGTACCCCTGTCCATTGAGGCTGAAGCTGAAGGATTATGCCCTGTCTCATGTTCAGCACTATCCGCCTAGGAGTAGCAAGCTGATAGCCGACATTGCCGCTGTAACCATTTGTTGTTGGCCAGTGTACCGGTCTGACTATGGGCAAAGTCAGCAGCTCGCTAATGCAAGGGCCGAATGCTCGATAGTTATCCTTTCCCTCGCAGGCATACGCAGCGTCTGCTTGTTGGTTAACACCGCCTTCACAGACCAAAGAATTATGGGTCAGCTGATTCACCTTGCCCTGGTAGGCACCATAGTTACAACATGTATACGCGGGCCGGATTTCCGTATTCCTGATTTGCTCTTTAAACTTTCAGATCCATAATTAGATGCAATGCATGTGAAGCGCCTCAGTCTCCAGCCCTCGGATACGAGGTAAGACTGGGTTTGTTAGACGCATTAGTAATAGAAATGAGGGAGACGGATGTTGTTTCCATGATTGGGGGAATACATTAATTACGTATCGGAGGTGCCCAAGCAAAATCCGCTACGGAAATAATTTAACGTTGTACCCTTCTCACAGGTTCTAGAGGGTTCCGACAAGTTTCAGTAGTGAACTTTACGCTGCTCAGGGCTGTTCTGTTGCCCCAGGCCTAATTGAGGCATATTGGACATGGACACAGTCTCAGATGTGAATGATGCAAGATTACTTGGAGGATTAACAAGTATGGGATTCGCTTGTCGTCTCCTCGGGCGAGTTTGAGCACTCAAGACTCAAATAGGAACTATACCACGCATGCACAGGAACAGGCCTAATAGTTAAACTCCTGCCCAACAAGCTTCTCGCTAAGCTTCCATAGCTTCTCAACATTCTCGGGGGAACGAGCACTCTCATCAGGTTCTGTAATCTGGCTGTTTTGGAGATAGGCCGGCGACTTAGCAGGAAGGTCGGGATCCAGAACAGCAATGAGGGGCGTCGTCGAGATTTGGTCGAACGTTTTGAACCGAGGCTCTTCCCACACAAACTCTCTGCCTATGTTTCGCTTGGTGGTTGGGCCGATGTCGTTGAGATCATCCAAAGTTAGATGAGCACCCAGTTGAGTATCGCCGTTATATCCTGGATGGGCAGCTGTTGAAGTGATGCCGCGGGACCGAAGCCGCTTACTCAGTCCGAAAGCGAAGAGAATGTTGGCTGTTTTTGCTTGGCCATAAGCGGACCAATGGTCGTAAGCCTTACCGTTAGAAAAGCTATAATCGTCGAAACGGACGGGGCTGATAAGGTAGGCGCCACTGGTTAAGTTAACCACGCGGGCCCCTCCTTCGGATTCGGCCGCAGCGGCTTGAAGCGCCGGTACCAGCAGGTTGGTTAATAAGAAATGCCCCACGTGGTTGACGGACAGTTGGATCTCAATCCCCTGCTTATCGACGGTATACTCCTTGATGGCCATATTGCCAGCACTGTTGATAAGGACATGGATTTTGGGTGCTGCCGCCAGGATCTTGGACGCAGCTTGCCGTACGGAACCATGGTCGGATAGGTCCACCTGGACGAACGTAGTTTTCACGGCGCCGTTGGTGCTAGCTCTGATACTGTTAAGTACCGGTTCGACCTTGCCGAATGATCGCGACGCAATGAGAATGTGGGCAGGCGAAGCCTTGGCCAGGGCGAGCGCCATCTGGCTCCCAATGCTGGGCTGGCCAGCGCCTGTGATGGCGAAGGTACGGCCCTTGACTTGGGACGCGAAGGTCTTGATGACTTCGTCCATGGTGGTCGTCCCGTCAAACACTGCCATTGTGGGGGTCACTTGATTCCAGAAGGTATGATTAAAGGATGACGATTACTGGGGCCGGGTGCCGGTGAATGGTAAGGAGTGGTGGCCTCAACGTAGATGGATGAGAATCAGTTTTTACATGAGACGAGAGATTTCTATGTCCTAGGTCTCCCCCCGCCGAATTACGAAAGGATGATACGAATACAAGGCTGTCGGTCGTGTTACAAATCCATCAAGTGCTGTGCTACTTCGTAGGATTCCGGCACGAAGTCGATCAAACTCGGCCTTCGGGCTTTGCTGCGGTCTTTAGAAGCGGGAAGATTGTGGCTTGCAGGTCGGCGGAATCTCCCTGTAACCTTGTGAGATTTGCTCGGATCCGGTACCTTTAACGCACGTGCAACCCATTGTGCAGCGGTGTATGCTGTTGGCGTCTCATATGTTTATCGGCGATTACTGCCTCCGGTGGCAAAGGAGAACCGGCCACCATACCAAATACTGCATCTGTGAGACGGGAACCAAGCCTGGGACCACCCAAAAGCCAGCCCTGTCGTTCCCGATATCTTGCGCCGGAATTATAGATCCATACAATAGCCCGTACAACACAGCTACGAATTAAAAAAAGTTTATGTAGGGAAAGATTTATCTCATATTCTTTGAATACTTTACCGTGGAAACATTTCGGTGTAAACCCATTGGGGTTTTCTGCTGTATTTACGTTAAAATGAGACATTATTTAAGATATCTAGCAAAAACCGTGGTAAAGTGGTTATGGTGCGGCTCCATAAAATTTTGGCATGGGCTAAGTGGACGGACGGCAACGTTTCTGCAGTTATCTGCCGGGGTGCAGAAGGGCACATAATAAGCGCTAGCGGGTGCATCAGCTAACCATATGTGGAAGGAGATCCACTTGGGGTTGATACATGGTAGGAAAGCGGTGTAACTGTTCCTATAACCTTACCGAGATTAGACAAATTTCTAAGGTTGTAACTGTTAGGTATAGACAGGCAGGTGTCAGATATAGGGGACATCAGATGTGTTGTTGTATTCCGCTAAGTTCCAGGTGCTTGTTGCACGCGTGCAGCTCTAAGTAGTTTAGCCACGGAGCACATATGGGCCGATCATCAGCTGACCTTTCCGTATATGGGGCATTACGTACTCCCCAGCTAACTGATACACCCCCTTAACGCCTTAAAGCATTTACGGCGTTAATCGTTACATTTTATCACTTCCTAAAGCTATAGCTATCTATTTCACCTTTTTTCCGGCGATTAAATCCTTTTAATTAATTAATTCCTCGTCCGAAATTTCTTTTAAAGCTTTTTTCCGCCGGTTTAAAACTTTTATAATATTCATTAATTTTAATTGCTTTTTAAAATACTTAAAAACTTTTCGTAATAAGGCTTTAATTAATCCGTTAATTAATATATTATCCGTAAGTATATAATTTATTTTAATTAAGTTTTTTTTTATTACCTTTTATAACTAATAATTATATATATTTACGTATTGTAATTTTATTTTTAAAAGGGCGACGTCGGCGTTAATTAACCGTATTATTTGTTAATTATTATATTATATAGTTAACAGTTTTATATTTAAAGTAACTTTTAATTTTTTAATTAATCGAAAATTAAATAAAAAAAATGTTATAACTTACGTAAAAAATAATAATTCCGTTTCGATTATAAAAGTAATTATTATATCTTATTTATTTATTCGTTATTTTATTTTTTTCGGAACAGTTTTATAATATAAACTTAAAAAGTTTTTTAATCGATCGTATTATTTACGAAAAAAATATCGTTACAAATATTTGTCGAATTTTTATTATTAAATTATAACGTTAACATTTTAATTCCGATTAAATATAATATAATTCGATCGGCAGCTTTATAAGATACCTTGTTAAGATTTAAGTTGAATCGACTAAATCGGGATATCGCAAAATATATATCGGGTTAAATATTAAATGCAATATATAAAACAAAACCGATTTTTTTTAATATTTATTAACGAACTTTAAATAAGCTAAATAAAAATTCGGTAATAGCTTGACGTTTATTATAAACGTATTTAAATAATTATTTAAATTTTCTTTAAAAATTAAATTAATTACCTTATTTATAAAATCGAATTAAAATAATTAAAATTATTTGTTAAATTTAAATCTAATTATTTCGATACCGAAAAACTATTATAAATTTTTACCTTTTATAAGAGTAGTTATACCGTTTTTAAACTTATTAAATTAACTGATTGACGAGGTCTTAATTTCTTTTTCTTATACGCGGCGATAATATTATTTACGAAAAAGAAAAAAAATACCTTTTAACGAATAAAGTAATAAAGTTCGTACAAAACGGGATTAAATTTTAAATCTTTTAATATGTTAATAAATTCTTTTTACTAAGGTAAAAATAATTTCTTTAATTTATATAATACCTTTTTAATTAAAAGTATACTTTTACGTTATAAATAACCTGAAAATATTTTTATATATATTTTATAAAATAAATTCGTATTAACGAAAATATTTATAACGTTATATTACTTTAGCTTTAAATTAAATTTAACCGTAATAATAATTAAAGCTTAAAATAACCTTTTAGTAAATATAAATACATATATATCGCTATAAACGTTTTTCAGTTATTAATTGTTTCGTATAACGAAACGGGTTTTATATTTTATAATTAATTATATTTATTAAACTTATAAACGTTTACTTATATATATTTTAAAACCTATTTTTCTTTAATAAAAAACTAATTAACGGTTTTTTAAATCTTATCTTTTTATAACTTTGCAAGTAAACCGTTTCGGCTTTACGAAACATTTTCCTCAACGGATATATATTTAGCTTTCTATAGCTGTACGGCGGTAACGTTAAGTTTTGCCTATATATCCGGCCTTATAACCTAAATATTATACGTATTATTATTATAAAGTTTTTCCGATTAAAGTAACGTCCGTTTCGGGTTTTTATTTTTCTTAAACTTCCGTAACTTAGCGGCCGATTATTACGTATATTTAAAAAATAAATTATTTATTTTATATTAAATACGGCCTTTTATATTTTATAATCGACTTTAATAATATTTATATAAAACGGAACGTACGGAAAATAACTTCGACCCGTAAAATACTTTTAGTTTTTACCGTTACCCTAAGTTAAATAATGTAACAAAACCCTAAAATTACTTTTATTTTTTCCGTCGGCGTAATAATCGTAATAATTATTAAAGGAAACGCTAATAACGGTAATAATTTAAAGGACGGAAATAATTTAAATATAACGGTTATATAAAAATAGTTAATTTATACGAACAAACTTATTTTTCCTTATACTGTACGTCTTTTTTGACGCTTATACCGCTTTAAAACTATTTTTTTTATCCAGCCGGTAATTAAATTATTCCGTTTAAATCTTTACCTTTTTTTATATATAAAATAAGTAATTATTAATTTAATCAACTATTTTTATTCATCGGAATAATTTTTATAACTTATTTTCCGTAATATAAAAAAATCGTTTTTAAAGTTTGTAATAATACCTAAAAAGGTAACTTTTTCGTTAAACTATACGTTTCGAATAGCAATAACCTTATTAATTAACGGGTTCCAAATTTCGTAAATATTCGTAAATCGGTAACCGACGAAAAACCTAATCCATACCTTAAAATTCAGCTTTTAAAATCTTGATTTTTTCTTTATAGCGGCAGTTATTATAATACAAGTTATATAGTTACATACTTATAAATAAACCTATTAAAGCTTCCGATCAAGTATTATAACGCCGTATTTATAGGCTAAATAAATATAATAAACCTCGTATAAGCTTTGTTAAAAAAGTACGTATTTAAGGGCACGGTTATATAAATATACTTCCGCTTTAAAGATATATACGATTAAAAACGAAAATAACTTAACGCCATTTTCGTATTGCAATCGTTTTCTCCTTAATTATACTTTTTAAACGTTTTGTACTTCCGTTTTAAACCTATATATACGGTATTAAAAGCTTAAATTTAATATTAAATAAAAGCGACTAGAATATATTTCGAAATTAATAGTTTTTTAGGATTTCGTTATCGTATTCGATTATTTATAGAAAAACCTTATCTTAATTTTTAAGACTTTTAAAAAATATCAAAACGTTATAATTAATATATCCTGTTTTCGGTTTTTGAAGTAAATATCCTAAATAAATCCTAAATATTTATCGATAACAAACATAACGTATTTATACTTTTCTAGGTTTTTTTTCGAAACTTATAAAATCGATGGCGATTTTTTATCCTAATCGGAATACTCCCTTTCGTAACTTACGACGTATTTATCTTTTAGCTTTCGTTTTGCCATATGCTTAATATTCGACTATTATAAAACCTTTTAAACGGACTCCTTTTACATAAAACTGCAATTAAATAATTACTTTGGGCCTTAAATATCTTAATCTTAAATGTTAAATCGTACCGTTACCGATTTATAATAATCTCGTTATATATAAATTAACGTTTTATTTATAAACTGCTAAAGCCGTATAAGTAACTATTACATTAATATCTTTAATAACGAATTAATTAAACTTGTTTATTAACGTAAGCATTACTTAATCGTATTTATTTCGCATAAAATTATTAGTTTTTTTATTATCTTACTTATATCCCGTTTTCCGAAGCTGCCGGAAAAACACTAAGTTACATACGAAACTTTCGCAATAGGTTACGTCGTACTAACGTAACGCTTTCGTACCGCTAAAGCTTCGAAGTATTATATTAACATTTTCGTACCTCTTAATCGGTACGAAGCTATTACTTACGTGCACCCCGTCGCCTTATACGGTTGGCCTGAAATTTAAGAACCTGCTAATAAGATTAAAGATATATATTATCGATCCTAAGTCCAGGATGGAAAAATTCTTTAAGGAATAAAATAAAGCGCTTATTGCGTAACGTTATTCGGAAATTAAAAAAATGCCAAAATTCGTTTTACTTTTTTAAATGTTAATTTATTTCTTATATAATTAATTTGTCTATAATTTTTAATAAACGGTCGGTCTTTTCCTTTAAAAACTGATTAAAGGTAATTTATTTTTTAATTATAACTTTTATTATTCTGTTAAACGTAAATCTTATTAAGGCTTTGTTAAAAAACATATAATAATATTAGGTTAACTTATGTAAGGTATTTAAGTATACTTTGTAACAGGTACTTTATACGTCCGATTTTAACGTTTTCGCTTGTTAATATTTTGATCCGTATATAAGCTTTTACGGCCATTTTATTTCGACCTTCGTTTAAAGGCCTTATTACGCGGTTAAGCGTTAATAAACCTGGAATTATTTTAATTAAGATCGTTTTGTTTAAATCAATCCGCAAGGGTCCCGTAAAACGTCGGAAACGCCGCTTTAACGTTTCGTAATATAAATAGTTAATAAGTTTAGGCCTAATAGTCCAAAAGGTTAATAGCTACCTTTTAATAATTAATTGTACCGCTTTTAATTTCGGCTTTTTTCGTTATTTAAAACGAGGTTTTCCAGGATTTTATAATAGAAGTTACGGCTATATATAAGTCGTTAATTTATCCGATTATCGTATTCGTTTTTGGGATTTTATATCGTTGCTTTATAGCTATAATTTTTTTGCTATTTCGCGATTTATTCGTTTAGCTTTTTAGCAGATTTCGAAGTTTGTTTTAATATTTCGCGGTATTTCCGTTAGGTATTAATTATAACCTTATCGTCGTACACCTTGCCAGATTTAGCCAATATAACGTATTACTTTCGTAAGTTCTTTCCTGGGAAAAGGTTCGTTTGTTTAATCGCTAAAGATATAAATTTCAAAACCTATTTCGTTAGGTCGTTAATGTTTTTACAAAAGGTATCGTACTTCCGATCCTTATAGGTATACGTCGTATATTCCTGGTTATAGGCTTATTTAGTTTCGGTCGTTATCTTAAGAATATTCGTTAGTTAATTCGTAAAATCGATTTTTTCGATAGTTCCTGTAAAAGATAAGGTATTAATTCGCATCGGAGGACGGATTCGTTTCTTTAAATAAAAGGCTATATCGGGTTTTATAAGTTTAACAGGTTACGGACGTAACTAATTAAGATCGATATAATCCCAAATTTTAAAAGAGTATACCTTGAACTGGTCTGTGGAAATCCTGCGGTTACGGATTACCGGTATCGTATATTCGGATTTGCGCGGCATACTGTCTTGGGTAACTCGAGAAGGTGTTCTGATGCCAAGTACTCTTCACCTGGTTATCGTGCTGATATCTCCCTTTTAGGCGTGGGGACGATCGAGCCGTAAGACTGGCGAAGGCTCGGAAAGATGCCGGCCTTTTATACGTAGCACGGCGCAGTTAAAGTTTACTATTAAGGTTTGCTTTTAAGGTTTATCCTTAAGGTTTACCGTTAAGGTTTATCTTTAAGGTTTATCTTTAAGGTTTA